>JAHZNK010000977.1:0-18195 GCA_027744615.1 Lepidocyrtus cf. nigrosetosus NNG-2020 | reverse complement strand
AAAATAATCGTTCAAACAATTCAGCTAAGGATTCAGTTAGAAACGATGATAATCCAACGATGAAATTTTTGGATTATAATCGCAGTGGATTATAAACGGTTGCACTGAGCCCCACTAATAACTGGTATGCAAGTAGAGCTTAACAGAAGTAAAGTTTACTTACGTCACCATATAGATCTCTTATGCTACCTGTAATATTAATAACTAGATTGGCTGCTCAAAACTAATTATTCATTTAGTTCACAATAAACTTTCTTTTGGGAAAGTTGCCAAAAACTCACCACAAACATTTTGTATTAATAAATTAAAATTCATGAGTGATTAAATTTGCATAACTCAACCCTGTCAAACTCGTAAAACACAGTCAGACAACAAAATCTTTTTGAAGTCTTAAAAATAGTTGAAATTACCAACGAAATAGTAGCAAAAAATAAACCAGTCTAGCTAATGACAGATTTGATTTCAAAATGTAAAATTACAACAGGTTTATTGATATCAGTATACTACTATTACCGTGAGACATTTTTTCATATTAAAACAAAATCAGATAAAAATTATGCTCTTATAATAACGATGATGAGACGACACACCTATCATTTTATCAACATTTTAAGGAACATGGTGTGCCGGGAGCAGTACCAGCTTAGAAAACACCAAAGTCACATTTAATTCCCACGGCTGCTTAATACAATTCATATTTTACTTGACGGATTACTAGATTACTGACATCAACAAGTTTCCTGGCAGAGAGCTTGCTGTGTCTCAATCAATCAGAGAGGGTTAAGAGGACATGCAAACTTGCACCTTATTTTTTAACGTTCCTATCTCTACCTGCCAAAACTCCATTCAGATTTACATTTTCTCTAATAATTAGACCCAGACAGATGTTAGCTTCAATCTCACAGACAAACTAATTGTTCCATGTTAAAATCAGCTTTTTTCTATTTTCTCCTGACCTTACCTTCCCATCTGAGTCCAACACCAAGCAAGATTGCTCATAAACTCTATAGGGGGTTCTGAACCGTTGTTTCATGTTAAAAATTTCATTTTTTACTCTGGTTATGCAACATTACATAACACGTAAATGATAAAATTATATTTCGTGTACATTTAATCATTTCACTTCAGAGGCAATAACAATAACAATACATAAAAACTGATTGCCATGAACTCTTTTCTTTATTACTGATCCCGAAAGTTCACTTTTACTAATCCGGAAAGAGAAATAAAAGCAAATGAATAATGTTATAAATCATCAATGTGGATATCAACAAAAAATACGTCTTCTCATGTGTTTCACTTTTTTGTTTTTGAAAAACCTCATCAATGTTCCTGTTATATATTCTGTCAAAAGTTATTATTGTTTCTTGACGGGACGAAATGGACTTTTCGCTGTACTGTACATTTTGTAAAAGAAAGTATGCAGCTCCGTTTGATTTTAACGTTTTATGTGCGAGTTAGATGCGCCACAAAAATATGAAAACAGGAAAAAATTGAAAGCGTTTCGTGTTTAACTTGGATAAAGACTCTTTTTACTGTCAACTTTTTCGCTTTTTCTGCCCTGCTAACTTTACTACTCTCTTGCCCTTTGAATTTAAAATGTAAACAGCATTATAATTTGCTGCTCAAGTACAGTAGTTTAGCAATAAAACACTTGAATTTAAAAAACCCGAATTATTTCTTTAATTTCACTTTAAATTTAACAAGGTTTTTTAGTACTTTGACTTCCTTTTTCCGTAATTTTGAAAAATCGTTAAAAATGAATAGACAAGCGGGACAGATTTTAAAAAGAAATGGCTAACAAAATAATAGTTGTTCTAGCTGCAAACAAAATGACTGTTTCCGCGTGTTTATTTCATGGTAAATCTTTTTCCGTGCATGTTGGCTTTTTTTCTACTTTTCTCCCCATTGTCCCCTCTGATCTTTTGATTACTTGTATACGGTTCTTTCGTTTCACTTTTTTATCTTCTTTGTTGTAAANCTTCCCATTGTCCCCTCTGATCTTTTGATTACTTGTATACGGTTCTTTCGTTTCACTTTTTTATCTTCTTTGTTGTAAAGTTTGTTAATTTCAGCAAGCCACTAGTTTTTCTAAAGAATTGTAGATTTTTCTGTTGTCATAAAATAAGGTTTTTATCAATTTATCAGGAACCTGTGTAGTGGCATGTTTCAAAATTAGCGTTAGATTCTTTAAAAACCTACGGGCGTGCAGTGAAGTTTAAGATACATGAAGGCTTACCCGCCATTATTATCATAATTCATGAAAGATTTTGGTAGGTAAAGGTGTCTTTTCTCACAGCATTTTTTTGAACAATCAAAAAATAATGTATTTAAATGATGAATGGTTTTGAAACTCATGTAGAAAGGAAAACGGGAAACGGTATGCATTATTGTCTGTTAAATTAACAAACTTACAAACACAAATAGAAGCAACTATGAAGAAAGTCTTTGTAATAGGTTTCTCTCATGAAAAGCAACAGTATTTTTTATATTTTTTATGAAAAGCAGAGTCGGAAATGCTTTAGAATAAGTTTAATTGTACTGACATGATAAAATGATATTAAATATGTGCATAAATTTATTCGTTATCCAGGAAATCTCATTGCAATGGAATGAAATTTAGTAGCATGAATAAATACAAAAGCGGAAAATAAACAACTAACTCGTGAGATTTTCTGAAATCAAAAATGCAATTTATGCAATCAAGCAAAGAAAATGACTTGCATGATAATAAATCTTGGAGTGTGTGTGAAAGAAGTGGTTTTTAGAGAGAATATTGAATTAAATTATATAACAGAATCATCAGTAAGTGTCATCACCGAAATGATTACCCCCTTTATTTCTTCCAACATTCTTAGAGTGTTCATAAGCATGCAGAAAATAAAGAAGGTGTGACGACAATGAAAACTCAAACATTTTCGACTTATGTGGGGGAAATGTCGAAAGGGGAAGAAATGAGAACTATGGCTTAGAAGAAATTTTTAAAAAGATATTTGAGATAATTAGTCCGGTGTAGAAAAAGTCACCGGAAAACCATACAGTAGGATTATTACAGACATTATTGTAATCATATTGCATGATGTCGACATTTACACACTTCCTTTCATGTCCAAGTACTCTTCTCATTATGAGTACAAGGATACTTTACTTTTCTTGATTATCCAACCGGAGCCATTTCATCCGCTCAATCTCCCTCTTTTTTGTTTTATCCTTCATAAACACTATTTCAAATGGAATTACATTTGCTCTCTCGACATTTCACAAAAACTTGTAGCCGGACTGGATGTGATTATTTGAAAGTGTAGCCTCTCAATTACTTATTTTCTCGTGGTTGAACTTTCTACTGCTGCGTAGACAAACACAAATTAACTCAAGTTTACGATGTGTATTTTTAAGATAAACTGTGTTTGCTAGTTACGCCATTTTTTGCTTTGTTTTATTGCGCATTTTTGTGTTATCTCAAAGTTAAAATCAAAGCACCGGCAAAACTTTTTACCAACATAAATAATCATTAGATTTCTCGTTGAGGACAGTTTTAAAGACTTTGAAATTGCAAGTAGTAATGCTTCAGTGAAAACTGCTCATGAAAATGGTTTGCTGAGGTAACCCATCATTTCCTTTGCTGTTTATAGTTTGTTGTTCTTCCCACCTTTCGCCGTCTTGTTTTGTTTAAGCTGCCAGGAAATGCTCAAGGGGGTATCATTATACGATTTTTGAGTGTGTATTTTAAGGCTTTGAAATGTTAAGAAAAGGTTATCTCCATTTACACTAAGAATCAAAATCAATCTGCTTTTAAATCAATAACAGCATGTGGAGACATTTTTTAGCTTTTGTATTAATTTTTAAAATAAGCAAAATTCAAACTTGCAAAAAACTAAAATGCTGTTGACTTGGTTTATTGTGGGAAAAACGTGATTGAAATCTAACAAACTTATATATCGTTAGCAAGCACACGCTGCAAGTAAATGATAAACTGAAAAATATAAATATGAATAGAGAAATTGATAATTCATTATGTAAACTGAAGCAATCCAGTTTTGGCTTTTAGTCTTACATTGCCCCAACTGTCCAAGACTAATCATAAGTAACGCCTCACAGAAAAAAATATATAATACTACACCATTTAACTAACTGCACTTCGAATTGGTTTTCATTGTCACTCAAGAATGATAGAGGAAGCAATTAAACTTGACTTTGAAACTAGTGCTAATGGTTTAATACATACTTTGCTAAAAAGTTCCCAGCAGACCTAAAATTTTAAAGTATCCGGTTGATGTGTAAGCTAAATGTACTGGGTCAAATACAATGTAAACATTTAAAATTACAACAGAAGAAATTTTATGCTTTTTACATTTTTTAAAAGACAAAAAATAAGTTGATCTTTAGCTCTATCTAACACTTACTTTTGCCTTTCTGGTGAGTTTGAGTTGCATAACGTTTCAAAAATATGGAGTACAACTATCGTAATTTGTGCGTGAGAGAAAAAATAAATATCACCTAATTGAGGATTTTCATTATCTATTTCACAGCCTTGCAGACTTTCTTAATAGAAAACAGAGAATCAAAGGTCATAAAATATTGGCAAGCCAGCGTGATTCATTATATTAAAAGGATTTTATTGCAAAAATTATCTTAACGACTCACCTATAGCAAAAAATACACAGCTTGTTTCTCAAATTCTACACACAATACAATACTGTATAACTCAACAAAAAGGATGTTCAATGCACCGTAAACTGAGCCATCGTGAAAGATAAAATGGTAAAATGATTAAATTCTAACTCATTACAGAATTAAGCTGGAGACTGCTCTTTGATCCGGACAAAATAAAACTTGCAAACAAATTGCAAAAAAATATTCAATGCAAAAATCTCAATACATGATAAAGTATTAACGTTCGATCTTCAAATTATAAAAGTTGCATTTATTGTGTCTTGTGCTGTTTGGTTATCTCTGATATGAAAAATAAAGTCAGGTTAATCTAAATGATTCTCCGTTCACCCATCAGTTCACTACATGAGCTCCGTATAAAATCAACCTAAAACTTTTGGATTTGTCCTTGATTTTTACAATTCTTTTGAGCTTTCGGCAAAATTTTAACAGTTATGTATATGCAAAAACATTTCATTTGATTTGAACTAAAAATACATTATTTGCACTTTAAAAATGCTTGACCTTCTCCAAAAACTGTACATTTTCATTTTGATATAATTTATGGCAAAAACAAGGTCATGGTTTAAAACCAGGTTGTACAGCTTTAAAAATCAATTTTAGTAAATCCACATAAATTACACAAAAGTTTATGAGCATTGTCAGTACTTGGGTTTAAAATAAAGTTATGAATATATTCAAAGTTATTGCTCGAGTCACAAATAATCCATAATATCATATTACAAAGAGTGGTCACTTTGCCTTGAAGCTTTGACATGACAGTCTGAAACAGCGGCTTTTTTTCGGGTCAAACAGAATATATTAAAAAGGTTATGAGTTTACGTAAAAGATGGCTTGGAACTTGTTTCATGTTTAGAATGCTCGTGCGCATACTTTTGTTAAAATTGCAAATCGAACGCTTCGAGCAAATTTGTTGTTGTTGTTGTCACAGACATGAGGATTATAGCATGGCTGACTTACTTTTCCGACTTTTTACTTTACAATTTTTATCTTAAGACAATTTCATTTCATGAGAAAATCTCAAATGATGAGATGCACTTTGCTAGTAAAGATATCGTTCCTATTTTGTAAAGTGAACGTTTGTTTTCTTCTTTCTCATGAATTTCATATTGGAATAATCAAATACTTAATATCGATTGAGTTAAAACGATAATGTTAAGCATATTCAAAAGATGAGACATTTGATAATTTTCGTCTTTAGATTCTTTAACCCAATTTGAAAAACACATATTGTAAGAAATACTTTCAAAGTGTGACCTAGTGTATAAAAGATTTATGAAAAAATTGGAATCTCTTTGTTTCATGTTTACAGGATTATGTTCAAGTGATCACCCTTCTTAGCAATAATGTAATGTGGGCCACACGGGTTGCGTAAAGTTACACTCCATTTTTTGCAGATTTGCTGCATAATATCTACCTTTAATCTCTATAGTCTCGATGAAACCTTTAATACTTGATTAGATACAATAAATTTTCTGCAATCACTGCCAACTAAACCACAGAAATGGCGTAGGGCCCGAAGGCAGTCATTATACTATTCACATTATGATCTCGAAGGATGTAGATCAGTAAGCTTGTAACCCTGTAGTGTAAATCATGTAGTATTTATTTCTATTCAACAACACTTGAAAGGCATAAAATTATAGAAAAAACACATCAAATACATATTTCAAATTTAGGTAACGTTTTTAATTTAACAGTCAAGTAGTTATGCAAGTTCCTATGTTTAAATTTAACTGTACTTTCTAAAAGGGATGAAAATTCATATTATTGCTACTGAGCCATGAGAAAATCACATATACCTAAAATGAAATGAAAGATATTTAAAACATACTTATTTAGCATTAGTACATATTTGGTTATTTTTGCATGGTCGCTTTTACTTAAATAGCAACTAAGCCTTTCTTTTGTCCTTCCGATTTCTTCCGGCTTTTCTACCCACAAAAGAGTTTTTGAATTTATAACACTATGAGTCAAGATGACTTGCTAAATTCAAACATGCACAATGAACGTAAATAATTTTGTATTCCATTTTCCATCTGATACAGTAAATGTGTGATCGAAGCGGAAACTGTTCTTTTATTATTGCTATTACTATAAAAAGGTGGTGTGAGAGAAAGGTGTGATAATGATGACTGTTCAATTTCATCCTAATGCAGAAGCGTTTGAAATGGTGAAAATGTGATCCCATGATTATATCATTAAAAGCTGAAAAAGACGTTCCATTCCATTGAAATCAGTGGGGAACCCTATTTTGAGAATGATGCTTTTGACTAATAAGTATCTATTCTAAGGAATTCTATTATTGTCTTCTTTTGAAATGGGGTGACTGTTGAACAACTGAAAGTATTATTCTATTCTATTATTGCCACAAAGCTAAAATAGTTTTTTTTGCAAAGAATGATAAGCAATAGTAAAAGTCAAAGCCATTTGCCAAGTGCAAGAAGAAATAAGAAATATATGTCGCAGATTAAAGTTAGTAATATTTAAGCCTTTCACAAGGTCTTTGTCATTGGAAGTAGTAACGGTATTCTTAAAAGCAAAATGTCACAGGTTTGCAGTTTTAACTTTACGCAGATGTAAAGATTAAGTAAATATCTTGATCCATAAGCTCATAAGATATTCATTTGTCTATATCATTATTGAATAAATTGAATTTTAAAGCTACACTTCTGTCATAATAATATAATAGGTAAATGAGTTATGATTAGGATAGATTACATTAATGCGGCTTTACAGTATTTAATCTTTAGATTTCTGTTTATGTTTCAGAAGACTGACGTTTCAAAAGACTGGATGAATTGAGACATGACAGCTCCTCTATCATCAGCATGTTATCCGTCAACCAAGCGATCATCAGAAAGCTTCATGTTCCTACCTCAACTGCCAGTTAATGGGGATGACGACGGCAAAGAAGATAACGTTTCCCGTCTGAGCAATCATTATCTTTGCCAATGCAATAAAATGCAGCAAGCATCAAGTTTGGTAGCGGAAACTGGGCAGAGTTTCTCTGCAAAACTAGCTAACGCCAAGTCATCCAGTAGTGACTGCAAATGTTTTCTCTTGACTACTGATTATAAGAATGGCTACCGTAAAAACTCTTGCCAAAGATTTACTTTACAATCTGCTACGACAAGAGTGAATTTCTTTAGAAATATTACCAACCGGATTATGTCAATTATAAATGAAAAGCCCAGCGATTGCTGTAGTTGTAGAGATAGCAGTGAATTTAACAGTGACCATGTTTGCGGTGGAGCTTCAACCTCCTACGACTTTAATTCTTCCCTTTCCTTTCCTGCCGCAAATGATATAGCTATAGGATCTCCATCTACAACCTTAAATGATTCGATTGGAGAGAAAATTAAACCTTTTGAAGTAAATTTAAAGTCGGCACTGTCGAAACAAGAAGTAGCTTTGCAAAATCCTTTCTCCTCTTCAACGACCATCTTCATCAGGAACAACTCAACTAATAAAAGCCATAACTATAGCCATTCTCCGTTTTGTTTTGCCGCTAACCATCAACCACGCTCACATCTTCATCGCTTTCCTCATCGAAACCCTGATCATCATCAGCAACACAGTCGTCGCAGATTGTTCCTCTTGCGAATCTGCCAGGTGTGGTTTTCTTTTCAGTTATATAAAGTCTTTCTCTTGTTTTAAAAATGGTACTAAACACTGATGTATGATTAGATGATTATATTCACACGTATTCTTACACTGTCCGCTAATACTTCCCAACTTAAAGAGGGAAGATAACTTATATTGGCTCGCGTAAAGTTTGCCACTTTATAGTTACAATTTACAATAATAATAATCACGCTGATGACGGTGTAATGATAATAATAATCATGTCGGGAGGGTTGTTGTTGCGTGAAAAAGATGCTCAGCAACAACAAAAAATTGCTTAAAATGCACTTGACAAATAGAAATGATCTGCTGAGATTTGTACTTCTCCACAGTAAAGAGGACTTTCTGAATGACATGTGTTCACTTTTTTAACAGATTGCAAAAGAGCATTACAAAGAAGGTTTTTATGTATGCAATTTTAAACAAAGCTTAAGGAAATTGTTGTAACAGGTGGACAATTTGAAATGAACGTGAGATTTCTCATTTATGTTAATTTCAGCGTCTTTTTTCATCCACTCAATCTAACGATAATTTCACCTGACATTCCCATTCTATGACTTTTCTTTGCTCTGTTCATCTGGTTAGCTTGCTTAAAATTAACTAAATATGAGTCTATTAGCAGTAGTGTGAGCAAAGTGCAAAAAACATTTTTACAGAATAACTTTTGGTTTTAGCTGCTGCTGTTACAGATTATTATACCTTTTTAAAAAGTTTTGAGATTACTAAAACCGCACACGTAGCTCACTTCCTTTTCTTAAAGATCGTAAACATTTTTGTCACGTAATATTTTTGAGGCTGTTTGTTGTGTGCCACTCTGCTTAAAATCTTGACGAAAGTGTACAAAAAAGTGAATCGCTTTTTCCAATGACGACTTTTTGAGTAGGATTTTTTCCAACGTAATAATTTGAGTTATTATCAAAAATTCTAGTCCGTATTTCTTTTCTATTTTGTCTCATTTGTCCATCATGTACTTTTGGCATTTTCGAAGATTAGCCAAGACAAAGTAAAAACGTTTCGTATAAAAAACGTGAGATGCTTCAGGAAAAAGGAACTTTAATTCACAATTGCTTCGTATATCAGTGTATAGCTAACATGAAATGAATGAAATGCCATCTTAATTAAAAGTGATCAGTATATGCTTTGAAAACAATAACAAATAAAATGGAAATAACCGATTGTAACATTATTTCTTTCTGATTTTTATTGCAGGTCTTTTGCATTTTCTTCGGTGTAGTAATTCTATCAAACATTGCAAGAAATTTGTTTTGGGTTGCGAATAATCAACCTGACTCTCGTTCAGAGTTGGAATATGCCGTCTATTATATCCCTTTCTTCTGCGTCTTCACCTTCTCACATTGTTCCTCACATCGATGAAATATCTGATTTAAGTACAAGTAATAGTCATAATTTATTTTTACTTGATCTACCCAACTTTAGATTCTTGATGAACAACACGACAAAATGCAATATTCAACGTGACGATGATAATTACAATGGTGATGGGACCACTAATAACAATAATGACACTAGCACAACCATCTTCTTCATGATAATTGTGCATAGTGCTCCAAAGAATTGGGAGGCCAGGCAGGCAATTAGGGAAACCTGGGGATCACTACAACGCCTCCTACATTTTCAAATCCGACTTGTATTTCTCCTAGGACAAAACCATCAAGCGGATTCCATTAAAAAGAATGAAACGAGGAGTAGTAATTACATTACAGAGGAGAAACACAACAAAAAATTCTTCAATAAAGAACAAAGCATTTTGGATTTTAAATTAAAGGAGGAAAGTAAAAAATATGGTGACATCGTAGCAGGAAATTTTTATGATACGTATCGGAACCTGACGTATAAACATTTAATGGGATATTTCTGGGTGCTTAATTACTGTCCACATGCAAAATTTGTTTTAAAAGCGGACGACGATGCATTCATAGATATTTTTCAGCTTTTTACATTTGTTTTGAGGACGTTCGGAGAGGATCCTGAGGCGGCATTAATTTGCAATGTGTTTCCTGAAGGGACTAAAC
This sequence comes from Lepidocyrtus cf. nigrosetosus NNG-2020, assembly GCA_027744615.1. Lineage (NCBI taxonomy): Eukaryota > Metazoa > Arthropoda > Collembola > Entomobryomorpha > Entomobryidae > Lepidocyrtus > Lepidocyrtus cf. nigrosetosus NNG-2020. The sequence continues at coordinate 7,864 of JAHZNK010000977.1, read as the reverse complement.
CCGTCCGTAGAACAGATACGCAGGGGAAAAAGTGGGCTGTCACGTATGAAGAATTTCCGTTCAAATCTTATCCAAAATATTGCGGAGGACTTGCCTACCTTGCAACCCCAAACGTCATCCAAGAGATTTATAAGGAGAGCCAAAGTTTGCACAATAAATACTTTTGGATAGACGATGTTTTTGTCACAGGAATACTTCGGAAGCTTGCCCGTGTCGAGCCTTTTTACTTAAATCTACGTTATTCATATGATCCGGAAGAATACAGGAAATGGCTACGCGATGCCAGAGCTAGTGCCGAGAATAATAATGACAATGTTCACAGAAGGCAGGAAAAAGAGGAGGTAAATGCCGAAGATAATGAAAAAGGTGTAACAGCAGCAGCCTTTAAGTCAAAAATTTCTTCTAATGAAATGAATAATGAGCGACGGCAACCAGCCCCACCTCAAAAGATACCATTCATGATTGTCCACTTAGAAAGAGGTAGAGCCTTGGGTAGAGAAATGAGAGAGTTATGGTCCGAGTCCGAAAGAGTGTGGTCCAAATCTGGTCTCGTCGTTTAAAATGACAAATGCTTAGGTATAAAGCACACTTTGAAAACAACTCTTTGGAAAGCGGTTGTAAATAAATAAGGTGTGTCCATTCGTATAGTTAAAAATGAATTGAGCAATGAGCATTTTCATTTTTTAAAAAGTTTGATAAATACACAATTTTTGAATAATGTAAGATGATACCGGTCCATTGTCCGAGCTAAAAGCAAACTCTATTGTATTTATTAACTGCAATAAAACATCTTTTACAAATAAATTCTCAAGTGTAAAACTAACAATTTACTGAAAAAAAAAACCTTTTGATAAAATGCCTATAGCCTATGATAATTTGTAAGCGAATATATTTCATCTGGACTTTTGTGATACTACGCAACCCCAATGACGACCCGAGTGGAGACTTTATCAACCGTATCTAACAATTTGCAATTCGAATTCGGAATTTCATCGACATAAAGTTATTACTCTTGAGTCATGCGCAATAAATGAAATCTGTTTACGTCACAGTAGGGTATAACACGTTCAGGAATTTGGCACCTCAAGTTTTGTTAACCTAATGTAATTTGTTTGTAAGTAATTTGCAATGACACAAGTAATACTTCATCACATAACCGTTTACTACTTGTGTTATGGCAAAGGGCAACAAATTTAATGATTTACAAATCTAGGAAGAGGACTGTTAGCCTTATTTTTTCATAACGCGTTCAACAAACTTTTATTTGTTCATTAAATTTGGCAATTATTTTCTCCTGAGGTAATGATTAATGCAAAATAGTAACCGCATAGAGATTTGAGGATTTTTTCTAGATCTTTGTCCTTTTAGTTGACCTAAAATCCTGGTCGCACGAGTTTGACTACTGTTTAAAAGCAATCACGCAAGTCCACTTTAAAGTGGGTTTCTTGGAAATATAATCCCAGGTGTATAGTACTTAAATTTGCAAAAACTTTTATTAACATTGGTCACTGAAAGCCAATTGAACTCATTTTGTTGCAAGAGGCGGTGTGCAAATTACAAGAATAGTTTCTTATTACGTGAGGTGATAATGGCACTTCAGCATCTCCACTTTTGTGACAGTAATCATGCTTTGATGTTTGATCATTTACAATTTGAAGCACGAACAAACACTTTTCTTTATAAAAATTTATTATATTTTGAATTATGAGGTCGGAGGAATTGCAGTGGTTTGTTCTTGCTGCCATTTCTATTTTTATCGAACAAGCAAGCCATTGCGGAAAAATAGCATCGTGACACGGCATAAATTCTTTCTTTTTAGGAATAGAAATAATCGGACGATCTCCATAATGATGATAACTGCAATGAATAGATAGTTTTGAATGCCTTAATGCTTATAGCAAGTCTTATTCTTGTCAGAAAATCCTGTTATGTGAATTTGTCGTGCTGAAAAAGCTCATCCCCGATTTTGAATTTAATAATAATAATGAGATACGGAAGAAATGTTCAAATCCGATATAATATGCCTAACAGGATTGGGGCAACCTGCAACATTCTTTTAATAAGCTAATTTCTATCAAAAACAGTGTTGACAAATTTACAATATAAAAATAATGATATTTTTTGCAAAAAATGTGAGATTTCTTATATCGCAATAATGAGGACCCCACGATTGTTATTACTACAATGCAATATGATATTTTGCATGTGTGGCTGAGAAATGGCAAAGTGTATTAAAACAGGCTCATACTTTTAACGCTATTCATCTAAAGACCGTTTACCATTCACAAACAGGAACGCTTGGGATAAAGCTGCTGAGAAATCAGCCATATTTATAGTTCACGATATAAAATCAACTCCTCATGTTGAGTTGAGAGCCTGCTTACTCAGCAGGATGCAAAAACTTGTTAAAATCTTATTGACTACATCAAATAAATTCATCTTAAAGAAAAACTACAATGAAATGAATGATACATATTTTCACTGTGAAGAACAACAAGTGAAAAATAGAATTGTAACAAATGATAAACGAACTAATAAATTAGGTCTAGTTGAAAGAAGCGGTTGGCAGCTATTCAATTAGGCATCCAAACTCGAGACAGATACCCATTAAAATAAACATTCATTTTGTCATTCTCTTTCCAAACTTGAAAATTACGTCCTTTCAGCTTCTCACCATGATCTAATTTAAACCAAAGATACATGAAGTTTTTAATATCAAAATGTGAGTAGTTATTTCATAGGTAGGTATATATTCCGATCTAAACGTTTACGTTTTGAAGGGGTTAATAATGCTAAAATGAAAATCGACTTTGCTGTACTTGACCTTCCATAAACATTTCTGCTTATCTCACCTTCCTACACGTTAAAGGTTTTGGGTTTCTTCTTTTACTCCACTCGTGATCTCGATCTAATGATTTCTCCTGTCTCTGACAATATTTCTTTCAAAAATCTCTCCACTTATCTCCAGTCTTATAAAAAATGGCAAATTTGCTATATCAATTGCAAATTCAACCACTTTGCCAGAGTTCTACATAGTTATTGTGTATCCAACTAATATTGCGAATGCAAAATGCTGAGCACCTTGAATTAAGCAATAAAGGTTTATTGTAATGTCATGAGGTAAACCCGATGTTAATCTAAATCGATCAACTTAAATTAAATTACGCTGTCAATAGACCATGAACAATTCTTCACGAATTCTGAACTTCTTTTTTCAAAACTTAAAAACAATTTCACTTGCTGTGTAGCTTTGGTTGGAAGGGTGGTGAAATAAAGTCCACCACAAACTAATTGTGGTGTTTTTTGCAAACTTTTTTGCAATCTTTCATTTATGTTTCTATATTATTACCTCTTTCGTGAAAAACATGATTTGCACACGGATATAGTTTCTGTCACTGGTTAAAAGTATTTATTAGTTGTTACTTAGTTTTTACGCAATCACATGGAAGGTACACTAGAAAACATTATCATTTCCTCCACAAAGAAAATTTCAATTTTGTGGATGTGGACTACACAAATACATAAAAAGTACCTTATTTTCGAGTTAGCAAAAATATTTCAATTTATTGCATATGGATAATTATGGCTCGTTGTTGCGAAATTTTATGACCTGTTTTTTGCAACTTACTTATTTTCGACATCTTAGATTTCTTGAAAAAAGTCAAAATACCGCACCGCAACTTGTACCAAGGAGCATTCAAGTATACTCATTAAAAATCTATCCAGTATTGCTGCTGTTAAGTAGAAAAGGGATTTTTTAGCCTTTTCAATGGTTATTCGGTATTTAAAATTATTTTTCCTCATTTCTGAAAAAAGCAATTATGCAACACATAGGTGAGTGATAATAAAAACTCAAGAAGCCCTGCTGTTTTTCTTAAAATATTGAAGGTTCACCTGTTGAAAGTTTAAATAAAATAGACTTTTTTAGATAACAAAAAACTTCAGTCAACGAGACTATTTTGTACTTTATGTAAAGATCTTTCACCGCCTTAAATCAGTTTTACAATATTCATTTACAAAAGTTTTTAATGTTTAACTAAAATTGTTTTTGTATCCAAACTCTATTATAAACCCTTTAATATTATTCTATTGTAAGGTTTAAAATGTCTTGTCAAACATATTGCAGGCTCATTCTGGCTTTATGTTCTTATAACATACCTATACATACCTACACAGCTTTGTTAAGTGTCCTTCCCTTCCGATTTTGTCTCAATTCAATACTAAGTAAATCATGAACATAAATTTGAGTCAATTTGCAAAACACGTGGCTGGGCATGTCACGAAGATGACGAAGCCGTATCTAGTAATCATTCCCTAGCACCGGTGAATGCAAAATCGGATCTTAAAAACGTAAAAATAGACGTGAGGAATTTTGGGGAACGAGCTTAGCAAACCTAAAGGGAAACGGATAAAGACATTGTATCATTTATGATCAAAGATAACAAGATTATAATAAAATTGTCAAGTTTGGCCGCTTTTTATCATTAGATACACTTTGATATTCACATGCATACATTATAGGTACTTTGTTTCCTTATTTGCACAAAATCAAGATTGTTACCATTTGAAATACATATTTTTGAAAGCCAAAAAAACTAGTGTTTTAGTTTTTCCACATTTTTTCATACAAGGTCATTCATAATCATGTTGAGGATGAGCTGTTTATGTAACGGGATTTCATGGTATTTATTTATCTAAAGGAACCATACACACAATCCCACATTTCAGTAACGTATTCTCACCAAGAAAAAAGAAACAAAGTTTGTAAACAAAATCTCCAACCACGACTTTTTGAAAGAAGAATGAGCGTTGCAATTTTCCACACATAAATTAACAAGAAGTAAAACAAAATGTGTGAGCCTTTGTGGTTTCTTCTATCTGATAGCATTACAAACTACTAAACCTACATTCATAGTAAACATTTTGTATTAGAAAAATATGATAAATATTTGATCTGTTGATGACTTACTTGGATTAAATTTTTAAAAAATACTGTTGTTGTTCGGCTAAATTTATACTGATTATATAAATAAAGCATTATGTTCGCGTGAAACACATTTCATTAGTTGATCAAAGCATGTAGCGTTGTTAATTTGTAAATTCCAAGTTCCATGCATTGGATTTTTTTGGATAATCGGTCATTGCAAATATTTATGGCGATGCTACAAGCTAATTTGTTCAAGAATTTTTATGCAGTTCAATCAGCACTCCATAAACTAACTACCTTATAGCCCATTGAATCTTTGAAATCTCAAGTACTGTGAATGAAAATTCTTCCCAAAGTAATTTCATTAATTCCTTCAGTATTTTATCTATGATTGTATATCAAAAACACGCTTGGCAAGACGGGGAAAATATAATTCTGAGTTCAGAACACAAGGCTTCCATTTCTCTCCAAACATTAATTACATTCACTTAAAAAGTCGTAAACGTAGTGAGCAAAGTGTCTAAATTCTAATAATATTCGTACGTCATTCAATGAGCAAAGTGGTTTCCCATTTCAAGCTTTTAGAAATGAACAGCAAAGCAATAAACGGTAGAGTTAAAAATCCCGAAAATTCGATTGTCTTAATTTAAGCAATAAATTTTACAAACATTGAACATGGAGTGGACCACTCACTGCGTCAGTTCGTGGCACAGATATTACCGCTTGAATAAACAAGATGTTACAGTAAGAATTGATGACCAAGAAGAAAAATGCTGGTTACTAGCAATTTTTTCCTGCATTATTATACCAGTTTGATCAAAATTGGTTGGTTTTCTTTGTGGCACGAGTATGACTACTAAATGGAAGGCAGTGGCAATTAAACATAAAACAGATTTCTACAACAAATTCCTTCATGTTCAAAATATTACCAGCATGTGGGTTCGATTTATTGCATATATTAAAAAGTAATTTTACCACAAAGCTTGTAACTTCGTATGGAGTTTTCATACTACTAAAAATAATACAAAATATTGATAAAAGTTCATCCAAGATTATTATACGTAATTTACTGCTCTTCCTTGACAAGGTTGTGAAAGAAAGAAATTATCCGTTAGAGTTTAGTTGAACATGTTGCTGACAAGACGTAATTAAACTGTTTTGAAGATTTGTAATTAGATTCTATTTCACATTTCTGTTCTTTCATGTAATCTATTATGCTTTGGTATAATTTGATAATTTTAGAGTTGTGTAATACGTAACAATACACACTTCAAGCTAGTCTCACCTTCCTTTCCTCTTTGCATTTTAACATTACCACCGGTGCTGCCATTGCGTATCCGCCAGTTAGTTGTTGTTGAAAAGATGTTGACATTGTCTTGAGCTCGCTTTTAAAAACAAAATCATCGATCATCCTCACTTTATAAAGTAGAAGCGTATTAACGAATGAATACGAATCACGCTTTGGCAGTGATCCGATGTTAAGATAATTATTGTTAAATACATGAATCAGTTATTACGTAGATAAACCACTGACAAGGTAGTGACTGCAATTTGTCATTCATATTTTCACAGATTTTTCATATGTAAAATCAATTTGAAACTTAGGTTAAAAGGGTTCAATAGCCTGTTCATTTTGTACCTAATTTGTTCACTCAATCTAACTTGTTACATTTGTATAGTATAGAAAAGTATGAGGTCAGAGCTGCTTTTAAAAAGATTAAAGGACAAGATTTAATTGAGGTAGGCTACAAAACATTTAGTATTTTCGTTTTATTTGTCAATAATTTTGAATGAAATTAATTACTTCCGAATTTTGTGCTTGTATTTCTTTGTTTTTATGAATCTACAAATTAAATTGCTTTATTTACAATATACAAACGCCGGAACTGCCTTGAGTCTGTCAAACTGTCAAGAAAATCAAATTCATGTACCCTTCACCTTATTTCTACAGTCAAAATATATTGAAATCGAAATAATTGATAAATATATAAGGTTTATGTAGAATCTTGTTTGACAACCAATAAGAGAAACAGCTACTGTTGAAAATTCAAAGCAGTAAATAATTCAAAATTTGAAAGGGCAAGCCCGTTTATATGGGAAATTTATTTTCAACGATTGTTACCGGGGATAACTTAATTGACCAGGAAGCTTTAGTTAAAAAGGCGAAACAATGTAATGAAAGGATGGGACAAACACTTTATTACGTATGGCAGTCTCCGATTGACAGCTTCCAAAATATAAAATCAAACTGACGAACAAGCCAAACAAGTGTTGTTGCTGCACCTTTGAACAAAACACTTTTACAGTTGGCACAGATTAAGCATAGCTAAAGGCAAAGAGTTAAAATTATTAAACAAAGTCCTCACCGCAGGATATACGTTTATTCCGAATTTAAAGTAATTCTAATCACGTACAAGGCTTTATCAACCAAATCTTCCCCGGGATTGAATGAAAAATGTTGGAAGAATAATCACTGGATTTATTATTAATGTAAATTTTTATATAAAATACAAGCTTGCAAGGTTATTAGCTAAATCATTTCCCGCGGATACTTCTTTTTTGTAAAAAAAATGAAGCTTTTTATGCTTGTGCATCCGGCAAAAAGTCTAATCAATCTTGCTAATATGGAGTTAAATATCCAATCAAGTTTCATTTACATAAAAAATCACGATATTATGCATGTCCAAGGTTTTATTCATCTGGTAATTTTCAGGAAATAGTTTAAAATTTTTATAATAATATTGCTTCCGGTATCAAGCAAAATCATGTTTTGCTGCGGCACAAAAAAACCTTGTCTTTTTCTTTAGTCGCGTTTAGAAATTTTAATAAATAATTGATTGTACTGTGAGCTATACACCGTCTAGGTAGTGGCTCCCGAAACCGAAATATTTACGTGTTTTTGCAACTTTACAACAGGTGTTTGGAACGCTAACGCGT
>JAHZNK010000976.1:0-10056 GCA_027744615.1 Lepidocyrtus cf. nigrosetosus NNG-2020 | reverse complement strand
TTACCTTCCTCTTCCAACTTTTACTGGAGAAAGTGAGATAAAAAATTAAAGATTTCGTAGGAAATTATTATTACTAGTTCTTATGTTGAATCTTTCCTTCCTTCTGCAACGATATGCATGCATGCACAGGGCATACCAAAAATGGAATATTTTTGTTAGAGAAAGTGAAGAGAGGAAGATGAAGGCAATAACTAGAAAGTGTAGCAAGAATATGTAATGGAGTGTAAGAGTTAAGATTCGAACTTTTCTACCGTTTCCATTACGCAGTGACCTGAAGAAAGTAAAAAAGCGATATCACCGTAACCAACCTCATCATCATAATTTTATTGCATTAACGGTTTTCCTTAAAGGTTAGCTTTGTAAGCAAGGAAAAGCCAGAGAAGGAATTTTTACTATTTACTAAGCGAAATAAAAACCTTTGAGATATTATGCTTTTGACGAAACGGAAAGGATTTTAGGTATAATATTTAAGTCAGCTAATTAGTCAGCATTCGGAAATAGGTCTTGTTTGAAGAACTACAAAGCATTGTTGAAAAGAGAATAAAAAACATCAAACAGGGTTTCTTTTTGTTTAAATTTTAAAAAGGTTTGGATTTCTTTCACGTCGACATAAAAATTGATATAAGCCTAATTGTTTATTTTTAACAGATTTCTCTTTGGTTTACTAAATTGAAAAATTCAAGAGAAGAAGAGGAAAGGAGGATTTTGACCAACTCAAACATATTTGCTACTGTACAGTCAATCATTTACAATTTTAGAGGGACGAATAACACGAATATTATACCAGGAAGAATGGAGGGGATGAAGAAAAGATAAAACAACCTTTTGACAAGTTCTTATTCAGAGAATGCATTTGAGTGTCTATCACTTCAGCTTTTCCACAAAAAATAAATTCGTGACTTCCCTCGAGAAGGGTTCCTTTCGTACACTCCAATCCATTCAAATCCTTCTTTAATTTTGAAATGTAGAATTCGGCTCAACTGTGGCCATTCTACTCCGAGAAAAATCGGGCTTTCATCTTCCTAAGGTTTTATTTACTTGATGTTACTTGGGTGAAAACAACCAAAATTAGATTCAGCCTTGTCCGCAGTTAAAAAGGATTAAAAGCCACTGGTTCATGTGTCAACTTTAGATTCCGTCTTTCTCTTTGCATCATCATCATTCAAATCGGAAAATATCAAATCAACTTTTCCTTTAAAAACGAATGCTTATGTCCATCCACAATTTCTTTCTTCGCTCTTTGACTGACCGACTAAATTAGGAAAGGTTAAACTTGCAAGACGAATTTGCAAGAATGTTTTATGTATGCGCTGGAATAACAAAATTCCTTTGCAATGCAATAAAAACGTGTTAAAAATTGAGCAAGTTTTTTTATTCTTTCGTTTCCTCCTTTTTACTGCAGATAAGAATGGTTACGAATGTTTTAAAATTATTTCTGCTAGTTCAGTGCGGTGGTGACTTAATTTTATTAAGTAATGCGTAATACGAAGGAAAAAAAGTGACCTTTTACTATCAAACATTTATTCCCTTCTGTTCTTTTTTTTCTTTTTTAGCAGTGAAAACATTTAATATTCACAAGCGCCTTATTTTCTCGGATTTATTACTTTTCGCTTTTCTTTGAAATGTTAGCGGTTTTCGTATAGTAGCAGATGGCAACGAGAACTACCTAGTGTAAAACCTTTCCTTATCTACATAAAAAATTATGAGGTCGTTTAAGAAACGTTTCAAATATGCAACATTTTCCCAGCACTTAACCGTTTATTTTTTAATCATGAATCTAGCGGAGAGCAAAGGACATGGCAACAAAAATGAAAGATAAAAATTTATATTTTAAGCCTTTCCTACTTTCAAGAATTTATGTGCGTTTTTAAGACTTCCTTCCCTACAAATTATTCATGCTTTAAGATTCAGGTTACAAAATGGCCTGCAAAAATGGTTCCTTTTTCTGCAGAAAGAATTACTCCTAATTTTGTTATTTAAAGGAAAGAAAGAAAAGAAAAACTAAAGTATTATTTTGTTTGTCTGTTCATCTTAACAATATTGTTGATATTCCATTACTTCTGTACTAGAATTTTTTGTTTTTTACTGTTTCATCTTGAAACCCAAATCATTAGGAAATCAAATGAATATATCTTGTACTTTAGACTCCCACATTCAAATACAATCAAATACACATGTTCAAGTTTGTTCTGTTGAAAGAAAATGCTCCTCTTACTGTCGTTCGTGATGTGATTATGCCTATAAAGCCTAGTTAATTTGCGTAATAAAAATCATTACGTGAGAATATCGTCATGGCTGTCGACAAAGGTGCTATCTTCCGGCGTGGCTAAAATGCAAAGGTGCCTCCTGTTTAAGTGGCCAATATTCAATTCGAAAACAGAAAAAATTCCCCATGAGTGTTCAAAAATAACGCCCAAAATTAAAATTATCATTTAAAGGAGAAGCAATTGCCTTCATCTTTGAAGTTAAAGAAAAAAGTGCTTGATTGACAACTCTCAATTTTGGTTGGTATATACAAGCACAGTTAAAGTAAAAGAAAAACGACAACGTCTTTGCCATAACTATTCTCTCCGTTCACAAGGCACAAGCAGAAGAAAAAAAGCCAAAGCAGAACTAGTACAGAAACCTTGAAAGGCTGAAGAAACGCCGTTTGTATTCCTCAATGAACTCTTCCACTCACTCTTCTCAATGAAACGAAGAAGCTGTTGCGGCATTTCTATCATCATCACTTTCAATTTTTATATTTTTTGTAACAAATTCTAACATAAAGAATATCAACGTAACCTTATCAAAAGAACTTTGTAACGAAAGGAAAAGGGGGTATGGATTATTGTTTCTTCGATTTTCATGAAATTAGATGATAACATTTATCAGTGCTTTTTGTAGCTTTTATAATTGTGTAAAAATTACATTTAATTTTTCAAACAGTAAAAAAGGGTTCCATCCTTAGCACAAGCAGAGCTACAAAACAGAGTTTTCCAAAATAAAAATCATATCCCTTCTTTATATTTTCTTATTACTTTCCCTGTCCATTCCAAAATAAAAAAGATGGAAAGGGTCTGATCGAATTTTGATCAAAACTGTGTATGCATTCCGTTTTGTTACTCGGATGCTGGAGATGCCATTTTGATTGACTTATATAGAAGCAGCTTTAAAAGCGTTTTTATGAAAATCATAGAAAAGAATGGAAGAGGAGGACATAAATATTTTTTTATATAAAACCATTCCGAATTTGATATAAAAAAGAGAGGGACACAAATGGAAGTGGAGGAAAGTAAGAAACTTTAACATTAAAGGGTTGTAGAGTTACCATTGTGGGGATAAAATCTTTTAAAACGCTACACATCCAAACACATTCAAGTATGGAAAATGAAGCTCCTCCGTATAAAAGGGATTGTTAGGTGAAAAATAAAACAATTTTGAATCTAAATTTTGAAGGAATCCTGGGCATTGGAAGAATGAGTGGTGGAAGAGGAGGATGTGGCTTCAAATTTAAATCCAACGAATTTTTAGACATACCGTTGGAGCAGGTTCCATATTCAAATCAACTTCTTCTCTTCACTTTCAATCTCTCCAATGCTTTGAAATGGAGGAAAAAGACGGTGCAAATTTCACTTTGCTCAGTTGCTGCAGAGTAAGTTGAAAATTCAGACGTAACCCTTTTCATTCTCTTCGTATGCAAAATAGTTTTAAACTGGAGAAAAGAGGAAGCTGAAGAACGAACGAAAAATGTGAAAGTTACAAGTGAATGCGCATTTTAATTCAAAAATAAAAGTTTTGGTGGAAATAATTACAAAATTGTTTTTTAGATTTAAGTAAAGTTTTTATTCCACCTGCGTTACAATTGCAGTAAGGAATTATTTTTCGTAAAGAAAGTGAATTTTTAAATTTGAAATTGTACTTTTTCAATTAAAATTAACATTGATAAGGAAAATTAGAAATTAAAATTATTTTCTGCAGATATTATATAACAGATGTAGAAAACTCTCTTATTCCGGCAGTCCAATCAATCTGTACAATTTATCCTAATCCTAAAACAATCTTTAACCTGAGGTACCTTAAAGGCATGCAATAAATGTTAACCAAACGTTGTTTCGCATAAATATTTTTAATTGAAATTAAAAAACGCCTGGATTGCGGGATTTCTATGTATGTGAGTCAGTTAATTTGCAAGTTAATGAATGGTCAAGTAGCTGATTTAGAACAGATTATAAATACAGTACAACATTAATTTAAGTTTTTTATTAATTAAATTTCAAGAGAGTGTCAAACCTAAATTTCTGCTTTAGAAAATATTTAAATAAGTAATTTACGACTTTTTATTTGCCTGAAAATAATTTATTCAAATAGTTTGATGGATGCATGCATTGTTGTTTTAAAGAAGCACTGCTGTTGTTTGTGAGTAATGTTGACAGAAAAAATAGCAATTTTATATCTCTGAAGTAGATATAAAAATAATTCACAGGGTATTTCAATAATGTTGATGTTTATGGTATTACAAAAGTCTTGAGCTGTCAAATTCGCAAAAATAGGTTTATCGTAGAAGCTCAAATTTCCCCTCCAATCTTATTCTCATCATTCAAAGCGAATGCGAAAGAAAAATATCCTAATCAGAAGTATTTTAGCTTATATATATCCTACTACAATTTTTAACGAAAAATAACATTTCTTTTTCTTTTTTCAGAAGTAAAATAGCCGTAGTCATAAAAACTATAAAATTACGTTGAATTACTGCATCAGCATCACTTTCATCGCTGAATCTAGATTTGAAGGATGGAAAGAACACAAAACTCACTCTGGCTAACCCCTCTTGAGTTGAGATGAAGCGACCTGATGACCAGTCAAGTCAGATGTAGTAATGGTGTGTCTGCAAAGTTTACATTTGGAATAATGTGAAATAAGAAGTTGTCTCTGGAAAATACAATACCGGAGAGGGAAGTAGGATTTACATAAAAATTATAATGAGATGATCTCCGCTTTTCCCCTTGTTTTTTGTTTTGCTTACCTTAAAAAAGAGTCATCGTTTGCTGAGGCATTACGAAGGAATATAATAGTCATTTAAAATTTTTCTCCTATCTCATCATTATCAACAACAATGTCCTAATTTTGTAATTTTATAGTTTTTCTATCTTATGCATTAGCATAAATTTGTTTAGCAAAGGAAGAAGATGAAATTCAAATTCAATTTGTCAAGAATATAAAATATTTATAGAACTTGGTTTTTGAACGGTCAAAACTCCAATATTAGTTTATGAATATGCTACTGCTTTAGAAATGTAAAGGTCAAACACGATCTTTAGCTGCTTTTAAAGATTCCTACTAAAATTTAATTTAAAATTGGCACGTTTTCCCTTTGTTCCTTTTTCTTTCAGCCAGTTGGGATACGGAAAATATTTCTGATTTCTCCTAAAATGTCTGTTGATTAATTAGTTTCCGTTGACTTTGACGGCATGCAGGTATTTCCAATTTGATTTGTTTTCACAAAGTAAGCCATTTTTTAGCTATTGTCCTTTACTCTTTACTTATCCCTGAATTTCTATAATTTACAACAATTCGGGAGGACGCAAATGGATTGAGATTTTGTTTAAAAAATCAAAAGAAAAGTTCTTGCATAGTCTCTACTTCATAATTCTATTCAGCCTCACGTTCTTTTGTCCACGCTTAGAAAATTGAGTAGAAACAATGAGAAACAAAAAAAATTGGGGGAAAAGATAAGAAAGTTGTGTATAACAAGAGATAAAAGTTAATCTTATTGAACAACAAAGATGAAAGAATTAAAATAGGAAGAAAGGCACATGTCCAACGACTCTCTAATCTGTCCATCTCGTCAAAAGCTTCAAATAATTTCCTTGCACCTCTTCCTTTTGAAAGCTGAGATCCTAAGTTCATTGCAACCCCGGTTTATTTTCATGTAAAAACAGGTCTAAAAGAAAATAGATGAGAAAAATGCTTTTCTTGCAATGCAAACAAATCGTATAATTTTATACAATTCAAGATTGTAGCTTTCATATTTTACTACAGTCCAGTGAATTAAGAAAGAAGATTATTTTCACATCCAAACGCTTTTCTATTTTTATTTCTGTGATCTACGATGTTAAAGGAAAAGATGGAGGTGCCTTTCTTTTCTTAGTTAATGCAAAAAAATATTGTTTCCATTGTCAAAGTGGGGAAATGTAGAATAAAAGCAATATTCAGAGGTAAAAAACAAAGCAGAGCAAAAGACAAACTGGGGAATATTTTATTGTGACTAGAAAAAAGTCCAAAAAATCTAATTTTATATTTCTCTTTCTTTTCAACACCCTCGGAACATTATCCGGAAAGCGGAGTGGAGTGGACTGAATGATTTTACCGTTTGACTACTGATTTATCGATTTTTATCTTTTACGAGACTTCATTTCCATAGATTGAAATGGCTTTTCTATTCATGGAAATTAGCATGGATAAAAACTAGTCTAATCTTTATTTTGCAAATACGTTTTTAGTTATGCAGTTTTCGCAACCAAATCTAATGTTGGAAAATATAAAATTTTATTACAAAAATAATATTGGCAAATTTGAAATCATTAAATTTTTCCTGTGAAAATATTTTTCGTAAATTAAATGACAATACAACTGGTCAAATAATTATCTTTTTTTTCCATTTTCCTAAAAAAGAAAAAAATGTCAGAGAAGCTTAAAAAGACACATTTTTATCTCAACTTTCTTTTCTTCTTTGCTTATGTATTCAGTTTGTTCTTCATGGTTTGTCTAAAGATAGTTAGCTAGGCAAGAGATGATGGGGTGACTACGTGATGCGAATTTTGGTCACGTTTTTTATTATGGATACTTCCTGGGAAAATAAGTCTCTGGAATATAAAACAATGTCCTAATTTAGTGATTAAGCCGAAAGCTACTCGTTAAGAAGCCAAGCAAAAAAAGCCTAGTCAAGACTGAAATGTCAAAGGGAAATGAAACAAAAAAGATGAAAACGAGCGATGCATATTTCAAACTTCTTGTCGACAGGGACTACCGCGCAAGAATAATCAAAAAAGTCTTTTCTATGCGTTTTCCCCACACTGTAGGGCAATTTTTTTATCGCCTTAATTAGGAGAAAGTGAAGAAAATAAAAGAATGGACGGTGTCTTTTTTAGGCAGATTTAGAGACTGCATCCGTTTCTTTTTAGAATTGATTGTCGAACATCTTCAACACCGACGAATAAAGAATGAAAGACGCACAAAAAGGTAAATTAAT
This sequence comes from Lepidocyrtus cf. nigrosetosus NNG-2020, assembly GCA_027744615.1. Classification (NCBI taxonomy): domain Eukaryota; kingdom Metazoa; phylum Arthropoda; class Collembola; order Entomobryomorpha; family Entomobryidae; genus Lepidocyrtus; species Lepidocyrtus cf. nigrosetosus NNG-2020. The sequence continues at coordinate 2,825 of JAHZNK010000976.1, read as the reverse complement.
GAGCTTTTCTCTCAAGAAAGGAGTTTCTGGTTGGATAATTTCTTGAAATGGCTGTGACTCTCGAAGGATTATGATGATTATGACGAGGTGGGAGTGAAAGGAATTTCATTATTGTCATTAGAATCGATAAAAAGCTAAAATGTTATAAAGCTTTGCCTTTCAAAGGAAAGTGAGAATTTTCCTTCCTGCATTGCAGTTTGTCTTGATTTTTGCGTAAAGCTTTTGTAATGCTTTCTTTGAGTTCCTTAGATTTTTGGTACATTTCACCCTTAGATTGCCCTTTTAGTTTCACAGGTCCAACAAATAAACCCAAATTAAAGCATTTTTTGCACTAATCCTATATATAAAGAGCAAACAGAGAAATTTATATTCCTCAATGACTATTTGTTAAGAAAATTAAAGCAAAGAAAGGAAATGAAGGAATGTGCTTAATTTGATTTATTTTCTTGCTTAAACGTCCTTTTATTTTGATTCTAGCAAAAATTCTCATTTAAAAGAAGATATGTTTTACACAGGGGTTAAATAATTCTTTTGTAATCAAAGTCTACAAAAAATGGCAAATATTTATTAACTAACAAGTTTTGTATTGTTCACTTCAAGAACAACAAAAGGTAAATTGTGAAAATGAGAGCAAATGAAAGTCAAATTGAAGCGAAAAAGGGGACGTAATTAAATTCCATTGTTTCAACATCGCTAAAATAAGTTTTATTTGTATTATATTGTAAACAGTTAGATGCCCAGCAAAATTTTTATGAGGGATATGTTGATATTACACATGGGAAATGCATTGCTATTTTAAGTGGGAAATGGCCACCTACCCCACATGAAGTACTAATCGCGTTCTCCATTGATATTAGTTGTGTAATACGTGTGGGAAAATGTGAATAAACCGTGTAGAATTATTAATGGTAAATGCATGCGTTTCCCTTTCCAAATATGAATTCAATATCAATTAAATATTAACTTCAGATTTTGTGTGTAGTTGATACCTGATTGATAAGCATCGTTGATAAGCATTAGCAACTTTTGAAATTTTCATTATACTGATAAATAATGCTTATATGGTACCGCAATTAAATTGGAGCAAATTATAAAATGGCATGATATATGAAAAGAGGACAAGCAAATAATTAACTAATCATAATTAATCTGGCCCTTATGCATAATATATTACATGACCATACAAGTAACTAGACTATAGTCAAATCCTTAACATACACTTTGATTGATAACTGCTCTGCTTGCCACAGGCAACAGTACATACAGCGTACTGATTTATAATGTGGCTACCATTTTTGTCTGCACGTTTCTAATTGACTGACCTCAAATACCCAGAACCGTTGTGCTAAGTTGTAAAGATCATGTCAACTTTAATTCTAATATGCATTAAGATGTTTAAAATAATTAACAGATCAGTATTAAATAAATTTAAATTGAGAAACTATGTTAATAACAGTCTCTTTCTTAAAAAACTAAAAATGTGCCATTTAAAAAGCTCGCCAATAATTGGGGCAAAAAGGAACACTCTATGACAGAGGAATTAACACAGTACAATAATTTAGATTAATATTCGGTGAATAATATGTGAGGACGTCCCTCACTACATTGTATTAGATCTTCCCAAGCATTTTATGCACGGAATATGCAGCAGGCGTCTCAGTTCATATTTTCCCAAACGTTTTACGCAGCTTTTATAAATATACAAATATTGTGTTTTCTCCCACTCATAAAAGTAGCTAAATCGACTAATATGTTCCCATCTACAGGCTCTGATCAACATTTCCCTCAATAAAGTTTTGCTGGGTGTTCGCTCGGTTTGCACTCTAATTTAATAAACTTCTTTTACCTCCTTCAAAAACTTTCAAAATCTGTTAGGAATTCTTTTTCACAAAACGAAAGAGTCAAATTATGTCATTTAGTTTTTAAAAGAGGTGAAAAAGGAGCGCATTTAAGGAACAATAGCAGATTTTCTAAGAAATGCAAAATATTTTCCTTTTTTAATTTACAAATTTATTCATCCGCCCAGCAAAAACAGATCAATAAAATGATAGCATTTTAGATTTGAGCAAAAGCGCAATCAATTTTGTTCTAGTTGATTTCTTAAAAGCATCCCGGGTAAGAGACAAAATGAATAAAAACCTCTATCTCTCTACTTATTTTCCACATTTTCCTTAATTTCATACGTAATAGTTTGTGCTTGACCCTTCAACTCAAAAAAATCTTTCATTTCTTTTGTTATTTTACTTTTTTCTAGAAAAATGGAAAGTTTTTGCTTCGCAACGTTTTTCGCAACGCTTGGCATTCAATTTGACATTAAGGGGAGGGTGGTCATCCAGACAAGACAAATGTCAACGTAAAACACAGAAGCGCAATACATGCATCTGAACATAATCCACAACCTTCATATGAACTCTTCTTATGGTTGGAAAGGACAACAATGTTTCTATTTCTTGTATTTTCTTATCTGAACTGACCAGATGGCAAGTTTGGATGTAAGCAAAATGATTTTGCTTTACTCTTTACTGTTTTCCGCTATTTCACTTTGAAAAAGTTTGCTATGGCTTGCCCTTTCAATGGTTGTTTCATATTATAAGTTTAAAATTCAAGAAAAAAGAGAGGTACAAGTAAGGAAAGTTGACGTAGTTTTGTGGGAAAGTTGATGGCAACAATGAATTAAACATTGGATTCCAATGATTGGAATAAGTTAGACTAGGTAAACAGGACAGAAAGAGAGTAAAACAGAAGTTGTTTTATTACTAGCTGAACGCAGTGAAGCTAGTATAGGTTTGGCTTTGATGGTCTGTCTGTCTGTCTGTCTGTCTGTC
>JAHZNK010000975.1:0-11990 GCA_027744615.1 Lepidocyrtus cf. nigrosetosus NNG-2020 | reverse complement strand
AAGTTTTGACTTTTAAACTAACCAGTTTAATTATCGATGCAATGGTTCATTTTAGTTATATTTAGGTACACTTTTATTAATAATAATATGGAAAGCCTTGTATATTATGTTTCCATATAAATAGAAGAAGCTTGCATTTATTATACATTCGCATATTGCTTTCAACAAAATTGTAGAAAACCTGTACTAATGTTGGCAATGAAAAGTGAAAATAAAATGTCGATTCTGTCAGCTTATTATCATGCATTGCATGGCGAGAAATTGGCTTTTTACTATATTGAATTCATGCAATAATACTCACTCTCTCTTAGATGGCATCTGCAACTTTAAACCACAGTAAACAATTCAAATAACCATATTCGTATATTCAGCAGCAACTTTCGCTCAAAATTTAGGTTGATAATAAATAATATACTTTGAAATTTTCGTTTTGGTGGTTTCCGTTTTCGGTAGAAACGCTACTTTGGAAGCAAAAATTTTCAATTTGCACCAAACTCAATAAAAATTACGCAGCTACTTTAATGTAAACATCCAAAAGGTTCCATGAACTTCTAGTATACATTTGAAACAAGCTGTATTCTTTCTATTCTAAAGAACTATGGGCTGCTCTACCGTCGTGAATATTGAATCTGTTTTTGCTTCACAAACTTCATTAAGAATGAATGAAGTAAGTTTGTTGTAGATGAACTCTAATAATAAGCAATAGGACAAAGCCTAATGTAGTAAAAGATCGTCAAAGGCTTGCTATATCAAAGCACGTTTACATTTTAGGACTATGCCTGCCATTCAGAAAATTGATAAAGATGGATGATGCCTTCTTGTTTCATTATTTCCTGCCCTTCCCCTCCAAAATTGTCTAGTGGTTTAACCTGCTTTCAATAAAGTAAACGCTGAAGTTCTTTTAGTCTTCTTTTATATAACACGTTGTGTATACGAATTCATAAATAGTTATTGTAAACCAGGTGCTCCTAGCATGACCATATCCTGTATGACGTAACATTCTCAAAAGTAGCTTTAATGCAACTTGTAATATCCGAATCATTTTAGAGAGAAAAAGATGCTGTTTCCGTGTCCATCACCAAGCAAAAAGCCGTTCTTTATGCATATAAGATTATCCATCGGAATAATTTAAAATGAATCAATAATCGACGTCTTTTAGACTTTTACTCAAAAGGCTCTGACAGCTTGTCATTTTCTTTTTTATAAAGTGAGGAACAATAAATCAAAAATGAATAAAATGAACAAGTCTAATATATTTATTTACTACATTAAAAAGAAGTGGATTTGTAAAGTTGAAGTATTCAAAATTCTTTGAAAAAAGGTAAATCTTCAATGATTACAAAACCTCATAGACAAGCAACACTGACAAATAAAATGTCAGATAAATCCACTGAAAGAAAGTTCTCACCAGAGTACTTTTCTGTAGAAAGTACTCATCTTAAAAGAAATTGCTTTGCTTCAAAAACGGCTAAAGGGTTGTTATAACGTTGATCGGGATGATGATGGTGGTACAAAATTGAAACAGGCCTTCTATATATATATACTCACATAATTTTGAATAGATATATGGTTTATTCAACGAAAGCTTGCTTTGCCATTTTTACCGAAATCCTTCATATTATTAACTATTATTTATATTCGACTCTAATCATGGCGATTTCAATTCCCAATATTTTGGAGAACTGCTATACTTATTGCTTATCATTTGGGAAACACAGGAACATTTTTGCGGTTAACAATCATCATCATCACCTTTGTCATCAGTCGTCAGAAAGACAAGTACCATAAGCTGTGTTTACCATTCGAATTAGAATTCCACAATCCGAATATGCATCAGAAAACGTCAATATTGCCGGATTCGATTCCTTGTTTTAATTTCACCAAGTTTGCTAAGCCTTCGTCTCATCATTTCAATTCTGATTTCAACAAGTTGATTTCCAGTTTTATCTTCTATTCATCTTATTAAAGATACAGTATATATACGTATATTCATATCGCCACCACTGAAATATATATTTCTCTACCTACCTTTCCAGCTACGTTATTATTAAAACTTTCACCAAGGGTAAATATCTAAGAATGTTTGTGAGTACGGTATGAGTGAGCACCCGCCTTTCCTCACCATGTATGATGATGAGAAAGGAGGCTTTTATTTGCTCAAGTGCTAACTCCAATTTCATTATTTTCTCCTGAAATAATCCTATTCGTCGTGTGTCTCCATTTTCAACTTGCACTGATGAAAGGGAGAAAGCAAGGAAATGTTATTATGACTTACCTATACAATTTATGCTGAAAGTGCTTTGCTGACTGACTGTTGTGAGGTCTTTTTTTCCCTCTTGAGTGGTGGGGAGTATATATCCACATAGACCGTTTAAAGAGAGGAATTTGAGTTTTGGAAGAATTATAGCATGTCTAATGATGCTCTGTTTACTTTTCTTTCCTTGTACTTTTTCGTATTTTTATTATTCATTGCATAGACAATATAATGCTTTCATGTCCCCCAAAACGAAGAAAAGGAATGGAAGAAAAACCAGACCTGTCTGTCCATCTGCTGTCACCAGCAAACTTCTTCCGCAATTTCCCAGTTTTTTTTGTAAGCCTACTTAAAAACTTTGATTCGCAGTCAGAAAAAGTTATTTTCAAATGGAAGTGTATAGTGAAAGGAAAAACAATGCACTTCACTTTAGACTTTATATTTTCCCTTACTTTTTTGAAGCACTCAACTAACAGGACATGATGATGAAACGTAGAAGAAAAGTACCGTTACCCTTTATGCTGTCAAGCTGTGCCATCATCTCATTAAAATGTATGAAATGTCCACATGAAATGACAAGGAATGTGTATCTTTAGTACTGAAAAGATGACACTATACTCAACAAATATGGCAGCAAAGGGTAAGGCGAGAGACTAGACACTGAGGAGAAAGGAAACCTCTAAAAAGATCATGTTTAAATGAAGACGGTTACTTTTCATATCAATTTTATTATTTTGAGAAAACTTTAAATTATAATAAAAACAAAAACAAAAGTGTGTTGCTTATTTGTCTACTTGTATTCTGTGTTTGAGTTGTGCCTGCCTACACTTTATTCCTTGAAACAAGTTCTTTCTTTATTTTTGAGCGCAGTAACTTTGCAGACAAGAATATCAAAACCAGAAAAAGGAGCTCAATTTTTTTTATAGAGTTTGTGATTTGTATCCAAATCAGGTATCCAACTTAAGGCAAATCTTATAGCATTACATAGTAATCTAACCAGAAACGATGAAACAGGAAATAACTCTGGGAAGGAGAGATGAATCGTCGTCCAATACAATTTTTGTCGCTGCTTATCAACGCCAGCATTAGGAAAATGTATGTAGTAGGTACCAGGATCTACATAATCTAAGGACAAGAAAGTCATTATCCACCGCTACATTGCACTATAGCACATTGCATTGAAAATAAAAAAGGGAAATCTAAAAAAATGTCACTTGTTTGGTTTTCTTACACTTTGATAATAATTTGTATTTGTCTTGGACGTAGTAATGGATTGTCTTGGACATATTTGAAATTTGAACAAGATATAATAACTTTTGTTTACCAAGAGCTTTTCTTCATCTTCGCTGTACGTGATAGTTGCTCTTGAGTGGGGAAACAGGTACAGTATTTCTGTCAGTCTGTCACACACAAGATGAGAAGAATTGATTCAGTTTGTGCAAAGCTGAACTTTCCCTCTTTAGAAGATAAGAGTTCCAATTTAACTTGAACTGGTTGCCTTACCCCATTATCCTTTGCTACACAACAGAGATTGTGTATGAATTATTTTGTCATAGAGAATGGGATTTTCTCTTAGCAATGTTAGAAATAACGGAAGCTTAATCCGGACTTCTAGGGTTTACTTTCACTCTTCATGATCCTGATTGTTTTATTCCCTGTTGTAATTCTATTTTCTTCTACAAGTACAATAGCACACATTACACCTACTTTCCTAGTTGAAACGTGCCTTAAGCACAATAAATGAAAAAAGTCGATTCTTTTTCTAGGAAAAAAATTCGCCATTAATGATGATTGATTATCAATCGGAAACACCGTTAACTACGTAGGTGGGATAAGGTAGGATAAACTGTACGAGTGTTGTTGAAGAAACAAACTTTTTCGTCTCGTATTTTTCCTGTAGGTATCTTAATATGTTGAAAACTGCTGCAGAAATATTTTCAATTAAATGATGATGGCATGAACTGCCATGGAAAGTTCAGTTTTGGATAAAAAACATGTTTATCTTTCAGGCAACTTTTGATATTAGGATCATGTTGCTTGCTTTGCTTACATGAACCACCACGATTATCTCCTTTTTAAAGAACATGTTGATTTTGGATAAAAAGCTATTAGCCATTTTGCTATGGATGAACTAAGGGATGCTCTGTTTTGAAGGACGTTGTGGGTTTACTTGCCTTACAATACTTCAAGTCACGTATTTTGGTGCAGGCAATATAATTCGACATTATGTCAGTTTGGCTTGGTAACATCCTTGGTCACTTTCTCATCCCTTTTGATAACTATAATGATAAGAAATAAAGTAAAATGAGACAACTAGCGTTGTCATTTATCTCATCATATCTCATGTTGCAAGAATATTTACAAAATGTGCAAAAGTAACGCCAAAAACAATGAGCTAACATTTCTTTTTTTCAAAACAAGCCAACCCATTTCCCTTCTCTCATTTCAGCTTCCTTGAAAATCATTTGAAAATGCCCAAAATAATGTTGGAACAATCTCGTCTTCTTGTTTCATCTCTTTTTTCATGTTTGTTTGTTGCTTTGTGTCTGCGGTTGAAAATTTCCCAAGGGCAATTCTAGCACAAACGTATAATATGTAGAATATAAGCGTTACTTATTTATGAAGTGCCTGTTTATTTTTAAGAAAGCATTTTCAAGTGAAATCTTACAACGTGTGTATCTTTTGGCTTAAGGTAATAGTAGTGCCTTGCAAAAAAGTGGAGATAATATGTAGAAATTTTGTTAAACCTTGTACTTATTAATTTTACACAAACTTTATGAAAACATGTACAAGTCTTATTAAAATGAAAATAAAAGCCAATTTCCTCATACACGCTCGTATTTCAACAATAACAACTATACGCTTATTTGACCAACGGCAATACGTTTACCAAAGGCACCTGATACGGGTGGAAATGAATTTTGCAAAATAAAAGAAGTATACAATTTTAATATAAAAAATAAATTTACTCGAGAGTTAAATTTTTCAAAATGAACGCTAGACTGGTTATTATGTGAATCTCTTTCAATTAAAAAAATAAGTCAGTGAAATTTCTTTTTAGTTCCATTTAATTAATTAGATACTCTGGCAAGGATCATAAGGACTTTTTATGCCAACTTCTGTTTTAAAAATACACTATGCAAATTAAAATGGTTAGCTCAACCCACTTTCCCAATAGTTGGGAAAATATTTTTGAAATATATTTGAAGTATGCAGTAGAAAAGCCATCAATATTGCCAATTCCCATGTATCCTATCACTATAATGGCAAACAAAAATATTTCAATACAAATGAAGCGAGCGAATGTAAATAATTTTCCAGTCTGTTCAACTCTTTGGGTTGGAAACCGCAAAAATCTCATCCTTGTTCAGTCGTTCAAATTAAAATTGGTATACAACCCAGCCAGAAATTTCTGAGGGAAATGTTCGTAAAAGCTGAATGGTGGGTAACTACCTTTGTATTTCGTTAGTATTATGCGGAGGAATATCTGCGTATATTTTTATGCGTGTAAAAGATGCAAATAACGTTTGGGAGAAAGTGCACTGAAACTGTGGGTTTTTCCCACATGTAATATCAATCAAAAATTAATCGTGCTTTATCGAGCTCCGATAGTCAATGCAATTATGTAGGGCCATCGAGTATTCCCTCCACAGAATGCTCGTAGGACGTGCTCATGTAATATCCACTCCACACTGCATTCGCTCATTCAATTCAACGTTCAGTTTACGAATCAATTGTTTGTAGTTTTGTCAACTTCAGATTTAATTAATTAACTATTTAAAGTTAAAGTGTCAGTTGGATTAATTTTAATTACGAATCATTCCCTAACCACTCAGTTAGTTTATTCAGTTTAATTGCTGTGAAGCCAGATTTCAAACTGTAAAACCGTTTATCTCATGTAACTATTCTTCATCTTTGTTGAGTTTAACTTGTTTAAAAATTAAAGATTAAAGGTAATTGTTATTTGTTGAATTTTTAATTACTACTAATCAGTAATTAACAATTACTGACGATCTTTCCTGTGTGATTAAATCAGACTTTATATTTTAAAAGCGAATGAAAAGTTTTTAGCAATTATTAGTGAAAGCTAATTAGTTAAAGTGGTTTAATAAATTAAATTGTAATGATAATGATGCTAATCTAGTTTGTTATTATTATTATTACTGCATCATCATACCATATGATCCATTCACTAGCATTGCATAATAATAAGAACGCATAATATTCTATCAATATCTGCTTTTAATATTTGATTGATATTTAGCGTGGGAAAATGTTTGCATATTATATGGATAAACCCGTAGCTTTTACGCACGCTTTCCCCAACGTTTTACACATTGAATAGCAGTGTGTTACTAACTGCGTTTTTGACTGGGAAAAAGTGGCCAAACCACGCGCAAATTACTAACAAGCTTCCCATTCGTAAAACTAATGCTTTACACGAAAATTTCTGGCTGGGTGTTAGTTCTCTATCCTGAACAATATCTTGCTGGAGTTTCGAGATGGATTGCAGGAAATACAGAAAATCCTGTCATGGAAGCCCAGTCTTTTTTACATTCTGGCAAGGCTGCGTGGCTCGTATATTCTTCCGCAAATTTTACTGGAACATGTGTTTGCTTGGAGCACGCAACAAACGGTGGAGATACTTACACGTACAAAATGGTAACTACCTTGCGGGCTATGTCGGTACAAATGATTGACAACGGGACATGTTCAAATGGAGGTGAGCCGAGCCCAAACCCTTCCACGACGACGACTACTAGAAAGTCATCTACCTCATCCACCACAAAGCCTGGAGGTGGCGGTGGTGGCAGCGCCTCCAATGTAGCAAACATTTTATTAACGGCGTTACTTATCTTTTCTGTCATTGCTTTTACTTGCAAACATTAAGAACATTCAGAAATAAAAGCAATTTATTGGCAAAATCGTTAATAAAATGAATAAATTTTTATCTTTTTCCCATCACCCCTCAATGAGAAAGGAAAAGTCTATTTGAAAAGTCGTTTCCTGCTATCAAGGTCAAATTTGGAGAGATAAACTTCATTGAGAAAATCATTCCAGTACGTTTACGAGAGACGGATTCATCCGTTTCGGAAGTTTGGCTAGGAACAACGTGCAAAACCTCAATAAACAAATATGAATGGGATAATGGGAAAAAGTTCTTTTTGACGCTGCCGGAAATAAAATGCTGTATGTTTGCGAAATATAAATTTTACAACAATTATGATTTTATTAATAAATTTAGTGTTCTTATTATTTTGAACTTTTATACTTAATTTGTATGTGAAATAAACCATTTATTATCTTAAAAATAATAAATCCTAGAAAATTAAATCATCAGAATCTGTTTTGGTCGCTTTAAACAATCAACTCCGTTTTGCCAGATTGTAACTTAACAATAAAAAACGTCATGAGAAGTCCAGCAATCTAAATAAAAATAAATTTTTCTAATTAAATTTTTATTTTTGTCTTGGTCAATCATTTTATTTAAAAAATCTACCGTTCCTAGTCCAGAGTAAGTAATTGTGAACATCCCAGCCACGCTTATTCCCACACTGTGGTCAGACAAGCTTTGGAGTAAAATCCCTATATTTATTTTGATCCACAAGGGCACCTCTGCCTCCTTCATACAGCCACGCCTTGAACCAGTTCATCTGCAAAAAATCAAGGGTAATTAAAAAGTACCGGCCAAAACTACTTCCTGTCTTTACCTTTCGGACAATCTCCGCTGAAAATATTAAAATACTTCCAATCGAAACGTAGATAAAAATCCCCGAGAGCTTCCTCACGATATCAGGATCCACCACAGTTTCCCCAACGTAGATCCCCCATTCAAAGAGAATCACCCCGAAAAACGGAAGGAACGCGTCGCCAACCGCTTCTCTCACCAGGATTGATAAATCTGATAAGGCCTGGAATTTCTTAAAAGCTAGATTGAATTCCGCTTGGACTTCACTCATTACCATTCCAATTTGCCCCCCATCTATGAACTTATTTTTCCCTTGGATTACATCCAATTTTTTGTACATTGCCCTGGTAAAAGCTGACACGGGCGTCCATAGCGTCCAGACGTGAACGAGAAGGCAGACATCTGAAAGCCTTGTCATGATATCATTCACGAGCAGAGTAAATGCATACAAAACTGAGAGAATCTGGTCACTTTCGGTGATATGATACAGCTCTGGTGGAATTGTTGATTTGTTGAAAAAATCCCCCGAGAAAAACATGTAGCGGGCGTTCCTCACGTAAGTTCTGTAAACAAGCGTGGGACTCCAATCCCAGGTGTCGATTATCCAAGTAGCAAAAATAAATTCAAAGATTGCTTTTAACACGTAAACCAAGTGGAATAGGACAAGAAACCATGTCGAATTTATCTAAAAAATTAAAAATTAATTTACGAGATAGTTATTATTCAGGCATTAACCGACATTTTACCTTGCATGGACTGTACGGCAAAAGTATTTTTGGAGAAGCAGAGCCAATAAAATTCGCCAATTTTAAGTATTTTTCTTTCTTTCTCCAAAATCCAATGAAGAGGACAATCCACAAAATAAAAAACGTATTGCGAGAAAAAAACGAAAAAATTGAAACGGCGTCGTTTACTCGCACGCCTTTAAGAGTTCTTCGTATTTCAGTAAAAGTATTGAAGCATCCCGAAAACACTACGAGTCCGCATAAAACCTACAGAAAAAGCAAAGAAAATCAATTTCTAACTAAAATCAAGTATTTTTTATTATAACCTTTTGTGGAAACCAGGAATGTATTTTAAATTGCCCCGAGTTTATTTTCTTCAAACGAAAAGGTGAAAGCAGAAGGTAATACATGAATAGGAAATGAACGTAGATAAAATTTGAATGGTTTGAACTTTTTCTGTTTTGATTCATTTGGGACGGTTTCTGTATTTTATGTGGTAAGGTGAAAATTGTATCTGGACGGTTTACTTTTCTCATTTTTAACTGGAACAAAATGCTAAATGAAATAGCCAAAGCATGATAGAAAAATGAAACCTTTGGAATATTTAAGTACCCGAAGAAAATTTTTTGTTGGCTCTAGAATATTCCACTTCCGGAAATGCCTCTCTTAAGTGAAAAGTATTCTAAAAGGTACCCAAAACACGTTCCAGAATCCCATTTTATGATATTATGCTGATCGCTTGTATGCTATTGATTTATTTCAATGAAGAATTCTTATTTACCAACGTTTTTAATAAATGTATGAAGCTTCTTTATCTGTCATGTTTTTAATCACGCAAGTAAGTTGCAGATTCTATAAAAATGTGTCATTTTGACGCTGAAATATTTTTAGCAGTAATAAAAGTAGGAAATAACCTTAAGTGGACTAAACTGGTAAAATTTGAATAAAAAGTATTTTATTATTTGTAAATGATTTACATAAAATGCTTAAAATTACGTATTTCTGAAAGAATTAATTAAAATCTAAGACTTTTGACCTTGAACAAGTAACAAACTCGCATCACACTTTGTGAGCATAAAAGCCTCAGCCAAATCCCCAAGAACCTTCCTCCTCTCCACATTCTCATTTTTTAAATTCACTTGCCCCTGTAATCTCAAATTACCACGTCCAATAATAACCAAATCCGATCCCTCCAACTTTGCCATTTCCGTCAGTGCCGTAGTCACAGGAGAAAACGAAACAACTTCATGGAAATGAATATTATCAAAAACTTTTCTACTCTCTGAAGTTCCAAAATATTGATGAATCACTTCATCATCCTCTCCCTCCATCGAAATAACCTGGGAGGGAACAACAGAATCCTGGAGCTCAGCGGAGACCGACTCCGTTACGGAGACTCCAGAACTTCTTCGATCCACTTCGGAGCGATACCGGATCACGTATATTTTTGCGCCTTTTACCCCATTCAAACTCATTACGATCTCCAGAGCTTCACGGTCATCCTTTCCGCCAAAAAATGGGAAAAATATTTTCTTATATGATATCACATTCCCTTCAACTTCCTCTTCATTCAAAGCTTCCCGAGATATCGCCGGGGTTTCAAGGCCCCGCTCGACAAAAATCAAAACTGTGGATTTAGCCCCGGCTAGTAGGTCTTCGATGAAGTTTGCGTGTTGGGAAGAAGTATGAAGGGAGTAGCGTCTGCGTTTGGAATCCGTAAATGCTTGGTTGTACCTCGTGGCGGGGTCTTCAATAATAGAGCCGGAGCCAGACCAAGGAATTAAAATGTATTTTGCAAGGACATCCTCTGCAGATTTCACCATGGCTTCGCCAAACTTCTGCATTGTCACGACCTTCACCAAACTCTGAACTTTATTGTGTTGTTTGCTTGTTTTATGGAGTTCGCAATACGCCCGGATTATTTTTGCGATGGGGTCGTCCTTCAAAGCTTCAGTTGAAGTTTCTAACATTACAGAACTGTCCCTTTCTGTTAATTCGATAAGCCTGAGAACGCTAATAGTAAGACCTGTGGTGACCTTGAAGGATTTATCTGGAACTGGAGGCTTATCAGGAGTGGAGGAAATCCCGGAGGGTGTGAGGAGGACATCGGCCAATGAGACATTGCTTTCCTGCGATAGCTTCCTCAACCTCAGCTTCTTTTCTTGAGCAGGAACAACGCTTAATTTTAACTGGAGAAGACGCACAATTCCCAAAATTGGCAGGACTTGCTCCATTCGATTAACTGATAAAAGGAGACTTGGCTGATCCGGCTTCTTTTTCTTTTTATCCTCTCCCTCCACCTCCTCTGGTTTTTCTTGATATTCCGGAGGGTAAATATAGGCAACCACCGGGACGGTTATAAAAGTCGTTACTAGCGCCATGATGACCATAATTGCAAAAGTCTTTTTGGAAATTACTCCGGCGTCGTATCCAAGATTGAGAACAATGAGCTCCACAAGGCCCTTGCAGTTCATGAGGGTTCCAACTGTTAAACTCTCGCGCCAATTCATGTTTGAAATACGGCCTGCCAGAGTACAACCGACAACTTTCCCCACGCAAGCAATGAAAATTACAAGTACGACAATGCCCCAATCTTCAAAGGTGTCCAGTGCCCCGATAGCTGTCTTTGAAGACGATCATTAAAGCAAAGAACATTTCATACTGGCTTGGAACCCTTTCAAATGCTCCAGCACGGCGTAAAAAGTAAACAAAAATGGGTCTCACGATAAGCATTAAAATCAGCGAGTAGCCAAGTCCAAGAAGAAAGGTGTACAGGGCGACAAGGGCGGATCCTGCGTTTACGAGGGAAATGACGAGGGCCAATAGGCACCAACAAAGGGCGTCGCCCACGGCAGCTGCGGAAATTGTTATCCCCCCGACTTTTGTTTTAAGAAGGTTGAGTTCCGTTAAAATCCTTGCAAGAACGGGGAAGGCTGTGACAGCCATGGCCACCCCGGGGAAGAGCGTGTACCTCCAAAATCCCGTTTTGTAACTTTCAGGCTCTACCATTTCATAAAGAAAATAGGAAGTTCCAAGGGAGAGGATGAAGGGAAAGACCATTCCGATAACGGAAATTGCTATTGAGTTCTTAATTGATTTTCTAAGCATCCTGGGGTCAAGCTCGAGGCCGACGAGGAATAAGAACAGGACTAGGCCGAAATTAGACATTAGGTTTAAAAATGGGAGGGAGGGTTTCGGAAATATCCATTCTGTAAAGTGGGGCAGGCGGCCCATTGCCGTTGGTCCCAAGATTATTCCAGAAATTGTTTCTGCAATCACCGCTAAAATTTAGAAAAATAATTAACGGTTAATGACGTAATGT
>JAHZNK010000974.1:0-16182 GCA_027744615.1 Lepidocyrtus cf. nigrosetosus NNG-2020 | reverse complement strand
GTCTAATAAATTCATAACCGCAAATTCTATACGAACATTTATTTAATGAAAGGTATACTCCTACAAAATCTAAGAAAAAGAAGAAAAATAAGAGAACTATGAACACTCATCAAAAACCGCTATCCATGAAGGAAGCCTTTAGAATTGTTTGCGGATCAATTCTTAATTGTCCATATTTGACCAGAGGACCAGGCCATACCAAAACCAAGGGTCCATATTAGAACATCAAACACATCAAATAATAAAAATAAAAGTTTCATTTTATGATTTGGTCAAATGAAAGTAGTCACAATTAGTAGTAGTCATGTTTAGAAAAAAAGAGTTTCTCAATTCAGTTGAGAAAGGTAACTTTTCTTTATTTATAAAGTTTTGTTTGTAAATAAATACACGTTTCATTTTATTTCATTTTAAAGGTCAGTTTGTTTTCAAGTGTCAATAATTTATTTGCGGTTATGAATTTATTAGACAGTTTAAACATTCTTGATTTAATAATTAAGTAATTCAATCATTTATTCAATTTATTGGTAACCAAATATCCCAGATTGTTAATTCTACAGGGGCGTAGAATTATTTAAGAAGTGGGGAATGGAATGCTTGGATTTGGCTAATTCAAATCCTTGCATTAAAAATTATGCAACGAAGTGCAAGGTTGCATTTTGTCAAACTTGTGACAGCTGGAGAATCCAGCCAAGCATGACGAAGTTTAAAAGGGTCAAGTTTTCTTGCCCTTTCTCAAAACCAATTAATGTCAAGATTAATGGTTATTTATGTTTCCTTCTTGATAAAGATTGAAACTATGTAGCTAATACAAACGGGATATTGGTTAGCCACTGATTATGAATTGATTATGAATACACGTATATTTTAAATACGTGGATTCATCATCAATAGAGTAATGCATGCAATAATTAAATGAAATAATACCTAATTATGTTTTTAGTTAAATAGCGAAAATCCAGAGCGATCAAATCAGTATCGTTTTGGATTCCATAGTTTGTATAGTTATCAAATTGTTAGTCTTTCTTTTGATCGTTTGAATTGAAAAGTTAAATAAAAATCAAAGTTTTTAAAGAATTATAAATCCTGGAAATCTCAGAGTGAAATTAATTCCCATCTCCTGGAAACTAACCTACTGCGGGTACAGCGACGCTTGCCCATAACCCTATGAGCCAACACGGGCTCTTACAACTGGAGGCACCACCGAGATCACGGCTATCAATCAAACCTGGCAAAATAGATTTGTGGACTTTTGGTGTCATCGCATACTTTTTAGCAGAAGGATCTTATCCATATCAATACCGAGACAACGAAGAATTGAAACTTAAATTTTTGGGAACCGGTATCAAATTTTTTTGGCTCGCCAACAAAAACCTACAGGTTATCATCAAAGGGTTATTAATGATCAAACCGGACGAAAGACTTACAGCAGACAAAATCATTCTTGAAATCGCATCTCAACTTCTACAATCTACTTCTCTCAGCAATTAATCATAATGTTTTCTACCTACCTTCAAAACAAGCGAGGTACAGACAAACCCGGTACCGTCATAACCAGTTATGCCAAACCTTATATTAATATACGCGGACAATACACATCAAGTAAAGACGACATTAATGACATTACACATCGTTTATCAACCATCATCTTTACTCCAGAAGTAAATACTACACCAAAAATCGCACTCCCGTGCCGATCCGTCATACTCAATCATGATAGTAACCATACTGTCATCTTTATTGATCCGACTTCAACTCTTCAAGTTCGAGATCAACGAACCGGTCAGGTTATCAATACCTATAACCCGCCGATTTTACAGCAATATATGAAGGATGACTCAGCGGAATTAATACAGAACCCAAACAAAGGAGACAAATCAATGCAAACAAATATCACGTTTGACCCTCGTATCCGACCAGTTGTTACTTTCAACGACTTAGTAACACTCATACCACAAACGTCACAACACGTTTACATCAGAGAAGACAAACCAAAATTTAGTTATCCGACCATAACATTGTATCCACAGGATTTTGCATCATTATATTCAGCCCCAAGAGAACCGCCGCAAATATACACTCAGCTTGACTGCCGCTCAA
The DNA here is from genome assembly GCA_027744615.1 of Lepidocyrtus cf. nigrosetosus NNG-2020. Taxonomy (NCBI): domain Eukaryota; kingdom Metazoa; phylum Arthropoda; class Collembola; order Entomobryomorpha; family Entomobryidae; genus Lepidocyrtus; species Lepidocyrtus cf. nigrosetosus NNG-2020. Next base: position 14,085 of record JAHZNK010000974.1, on the reverse strand, counting down.
TACAGACGGTTCTCTTTTTGAGCTCCAGTCTTTCATCTCAATATTGGCATCATCTAAAATATTTATATCATATAAAATACTTGGAACAACTCGGAATCAGCTACTCTACTGACGAGTGGTGTGGATTGAGTTGGAAGTATTGTGCAAATTAGTGTCAAAATTAAGTTACTATAAAAACTACAACAATTAACTTTCATGTCTTTCGAAAACCTTACCCAACAATCATCTAAACGTAAAAAGTGCTCTTCAGAGGAAAATTCGCCAGAAAGTGTAAAAGCACGAAAGTTGTCAAAATCTGACTCTTTATCTCCACTGCAATTAGAAATGGGACTAACAGAAGACGATTTATCGAAAATTGGCGAATTATTCGATCTTAAAGTTCGACCTTTCATAAAAAACTTTGAAAATGTTGAAAAGAAAGTTAGCAAACTTGAGAAGCGTGACATGGCAAAGAATGTTATCATTAGTGGAGTGAAGGAGGTGGAAAATGGTGCAATTGAAGACGAATTGAAAACAGTTACTGATTTGTTCAAAACGATTGGAGTGGAAAATGTGCTCATTGATGACGTTTATAGATTGGGAAAGAAAAATAACTTTAATCGCCCAATACTTGTCAAATTTGTTCGAATGATGGACAAAAAGATTGTTATGTCAAAGCGCAGAGCTCTAGTGCAAGGAATTTTTCTGAATGATGACATTACAAAGGAAGAAAGGGAGGAGCAAGCAATATTGCGAAAGTTCTTTCGCGATAAAAAACAGTCTGACAGACATATTACAAAATCTTTTAGAAGCCAAGTCTTGTTAATTTGGAAGCAAGGAAACATTATTGGAAGATACAGAGTACGCAATGGGAGAGTGGAGGAACTGGGAACAAGTTGAGGAAGCGGACTCTTGGAGCAACGGCAACTATCATCATTTCACTGGACAGAAGACTTCGTTAGTAATATTAAGTTAATATTCTGGAACATTGAAGGTATTTTAAAATTATATAATTTGTCAAAAGCAGAACTAAACTCCATAATAAATCATCATATAATTTGTTTTTACGAAACATGGCAAGACAAAAATCATGTAATGAATGAGTTATCTGCATTTAATAAATTTGAAATCCTAGCAAAACGTAATCATAAAAGTGGGCGAAGTAGTGGAGGGATATCTGTCTTTTTTTGTAGTAAAACCTTTACGAAACATGAATGCATTCTGATAAAAGACAATTATATAGCTGTAAGATTACTGTATCAAAATAAATTTTTCATATTCATTACGGTATATATACAACCTGGGAGTGCATATGATTATGTTTTGAACGAGCTTGCACATGATATAGAAACTGTACAGAATACTTTTGTAAACGATAAGATCTTTATTTTTGGGGATTTCAATGCCAGAGTAGGAAATTTAGAAGAATTGTCATCCTGTTTAGTTACTAATTGGGGCGAGACTAGGAAATTAAGGGAAATTAGTGATAAATTTGTAAATGCGAGAGGAAATGCACTAATTGATTTAATGGATGAAAATGGGTTTTTGTTACTGAATGGCAGAACAAATGGCGATATACCTTCTAATTTTACGTTTTGTAACAGTAATGGAAAGAGCACGATTGATTTGGCCTTCGTTTATTATAAAGATATATCTTTAATTCATAGTCTTAAAACTTTAGATATACCGCATTCCTGTCATTTCCCTGTGTCGTTAGAAATGAAAAAACCAGTCTTAAAGAAAAATGTTTTTACTAAAAAGATAGTCTGGAATAGTGAAAAAAGTCAAGAATTTAAATGTGAGTTGGACAAAGCACTACAACTTCAAAATCTATGCACATATGAAAACTTTTGTTTCGCTGTTTACCAAGCTGCTGATAAATGTAATATGCTTCGTACAATTAAAAGCAATCAAAGTAGAAATAGGATATGGTTTGATAAAGAATGTAAGGAAAGGAAGAAAGAGCTTTCGGTTTTATTAAAAGTAGCTAAAAACAAAAATGATAAGGACGACTGGCATAGCTATATGAAAAAGCGAAATAGTTATAGAATATTAATTAGGAAGAAAAAGCGTGATCACGTGTCGTCAATTAAGCAAAATATCAATAATTCTAAAAACGGATCGTTATTCTGGAAAGCTGTCAGACAGCATAGAAAAACAAGTAATATTTTTAATAAGGTAAATGAAGCTCAATGGAAAAGTTTTTATGATAAAATTCAACCATCAGTTCGCAACGTATGTAACAAATCATATTATGGAAATGAGTGTTTTGAACTCGAGAAAGCAATCAGCAAAGAAGAAATAAACCTTGCTATTAAAAAACTACCTAAAAACAAAGCAGCAGGTACAGACGGTATAACAAATGAAATTTTGAGAAGTTTATCTGAGTTGGCTATTGATTGGTTGTTAGAGATCTTTAATTATGTTTTAGTTAGTGAAAAAATGCCTTTGAAATGGACTGAGTCTATCACAACTATGTTGTATAAAGCCGGTGATCCGTATTTACCTGAAAATTATCGACCAATTAGTCTTCTTAACCATATCCAAAAGTTATTTACCCAAATCATTTGTACAAGACTTTCTAGTTGGGCTGAAGATTATGGTTTATTACCAGAAGCACAGGGTGGATTTAGGAAAGGTCGCAGTTGTGAAGACCAAATATTTTGTTTGAATGCTGCCATTCAGTTAAAATTGTCGAAGCCAAAAGGAAAAGTGTATGCTTTATTCGTAGATTTTTCTAGGGCATTTTCCTCAGTACCTCATGAAAAATTGTGGGATAAACTGTTGTGGTTAGGTGTTCCTGGAAAGATAATTCGTATTCTCAAATATATGTATGATAATGCTAGCACAATGATAAAAACAGAAAACGGACTCACAAAACCCATAGAATTGACTTTAGGTTTGTATCAAGGTGAAATACTCAGTCCTTTGCTGTTCAACCTGTATTTAGCAGACATTGAGTCAGTAATTAGAGAGGAAGGTGGTTTTGGAGTCAAAATAACCCATGACTTTGATATTTCATTGCTAATGTTTGCTGATGATATGACGTCACTAGCTTCCACAGCTGCAGACATGCAGAAAAAGCTAAACTGTTTTTTTAAGTATTTCTTTTCACTTGAATTAAAGGTTAATTTGGACAAGACCAAAATCATGATATTTCAGAAGGGCGGCAATAGGAAAGCCAAAGTCAAATTTAAGTATGGAAATGAAATAGTTGACATTGTATCTTCATACAAGTATCTGGGAGTAACCTTCTATAGTTCAGGGTCTTTTAGAAGAACGTGTGATATTTTTATTAAAAAAGGTAAAACAGCCATGAGTGGCATGTGGAGTATACTAGTGAAAGGAAATGTAGAAAGTTTTGAGAGTAAAATAAGATTATTCGATTCATTAGTCAAAACATGCATTCTTTATGCATCTCAAATTTGGTCATTAGGCTTTATTACACAATTAGAAAAACTACAAGATTTATTTTTAAGACGCGTACTTGGTATATCAAAGTATGTTCCTGGGTATATTTTAAGATTGGAAACGGGTAAACCACCCCTAGAAGTTCAAATAATGGGCAGGTTATTATCTTTTATATATAAAGTGCTAAGTATGGATGACTACAGGTATACAAAGCGTTGTTTCTTGGCTTTAAAGTTAAATGTAGCATATAAAAATAGTTGGTCTAATCTATGTAAGAAAAAATTTGAAGAATATGGATACCCACTTTTATTTAACTGTGAAAATCCTAAAGATATTGCTGTGGTGTCAGAATGTTTGTTGAAAAATGTGTACGACCAAAGCAGACAGAGTGATATATGTAAGTTAAATTTATCTACAAGATATTCATATTATAAAAATTTGTTGAATGAAACCATTTTCCCTAACACATACTTAACTCTACGCTTGCCATTTAAAATTATGTCATTGATTTCTCAATTTAGAATGAATGTAAACTGTATTTATCACAATAAAACTTTACATGATTTTTCCGAGAACGTTGCTTGTGTAATATGTGGTTTAAGTAATGGTTTTGATCATTTTCTTAATTCTTGTATTCCAATGAGTGAAATAAAAATATGTAATAGAAATAATACTAGTTGGTACGATTATTTTGTAATTAATGATAAGAAGCAGGCCGAAAAATTGTATTTTACTTTATCAAGTAAATTAAAATTAAGAGAATTCCTTATAACTGAAATGATGTCAATTGAAAACTAAAATTAAGTATAGGCTAGTCAAAAGAACTACTATTGTATACGAATTATTGTAAACATTTTATGCTCTAAGGGTCTATGGCCACGATAAGGGCAGTAAATAAAATTCTATTCTATTCTATTCTANTAGGCTAGTCAAAAGAACTACTATTGTATACGAATTATTGTAAACATTTTATGCTCTAAGGGTCTATGGCCACGATAAGGGCAGTAAATAAAATTCTATTCTATATTCTATTCTACTCTATTTACTGCTGTGCTCCATCCAATGAAAATTTTCTCATCCTCTTATTTCAATTCATTTCACCTCCACCGCCACCACTTTATATTCCCTGGAATGAGAAAATAATAATAATAACACGAGAATATCACTGTTGCTTCCCATATTCTTCCCTCCTGTGATATTCTCTCCCCATTGTTTACCCCATTTCGTGTGAATCTATGTAAATAAGATAAAGTAAAGTGGTGGTTGTTCGAGCGAAGTAGATTTGAACCTCAAGCGGATTTATTAAGTAAAAAACATCCAATTAAAGTTTGAAAGGGTCTCGGCTCCTTCCAAGACTTTCATTATTACATTGCTAACTAGTGACAATAATTCCGCTGATGTTATGCTGGTGGCCTTAATATTACTCTTTTTTCTTACATGCTTTTATTTACTTAACAACTTGGTATATATACCTTTCCAAAATAAAAGCGAAACTTGTGCTAAAATCTGTCCTTACAGAAATTGTTGCAACTCTTTTCTTGTCGAAGAAAAAGAGAAAAAGTTTAATTAAAAGGAGGTGACGGTGATGATGTTGTTCTTTTGTTGCTCTTTTCTTCCATTTTTGTCCTAAATTCAACTTTCCTTTCTTTCTGTGTCGTAATCATAAATACACATTATAGTTAACCCTTACCCCCAAACAACTCTGGATTTTATAAGGAGTTTTTTATATAAATCACCGTTGCCATTCACAGCATGTTCGGTACGTGCCTGCCAATTTATTATTACTGATAATAATAATACGAAAATATATTTATTTTAAAATCGGACCAGCTTTTCAAAGAGTAGAGCCAATCTTGTTATGAAACGAAGTTTGTAAAAATGAACGAACGTCATCAAAAACTACTTTTTTAGTTGATTTTAGATGGGTTTGTGAGAAGGAAAGCTTTCACATTTTCATTTTTATCATACTTTGTTCCTACCCTTCCATTACTCCCACAACTTACTACCTATTCCAAATTTCATTTTCTTTCTTTCAAAGTGTTGCAAAAATTAATTTGCTCTTCAGCAAAATTCATACAAGTGGGAAAGAGGAGGTAAAAGAGGATATGCATGACATAATGAAAGAGTAATGATATCACGATCGCCGATCGCTACCCACTTTTATTTACTGATACTCTCTACTTCAGTCTCTCTACTTCAGTCACTTGAACCTGATCGACGGTAAGCAGAGCTAAAAAGGGATATCTAGTTCTTTTCTTGCATTTCACGTCAGCAAGATGAAAACGATTCAGAAGAAGGACGAAAGGAGGTTAGTTCTAGTATGATGATGACATTTTGCACACACAGGTTGATTTTCTTTTTGCAAACAAGGGGAGTAAGATGATGATTGCTAAATTCATGTAAAAGGGGCTTACATAGAGACATGTTCCATGCTGGCTTCCCACTAAAACTCCTTCCAAGGAAACTGAAAAGGCTTAACGAAATGTAATGGTTTCATGAGAACAGCATAAAAGGAAAGCTCATATGATTACCTGACTCGCTTCACTTAAATAATTACACATTCATGGAAGAAAACACATATTATATTAGTTAAAATAGAATTACGTGGAATCCTTTTTGTTTGAAATTAGATTTAGACCAAAACATTTTATTTATCAAGAATTGGAAACCAAGCTGGTTGTCAGTATCGTCAGCAGCTCATTATTTCCACAGGCTCTTTTCAATTGAAGACTGAATTAAAATTGAAAAGGATACAAATTTAGAATTCCCACAAAAATGTTTAAAAATTTGTTTTAGGCTTTGTCACGCTCCAGCTCTCGTGAATGACTGCTTCTCCAATTCCCCTATACCCATTGCATCATCATTAGTGAATCTATTCACTCACGTTGGCCCTTCCCGCACTTTGCTGAGATGAGCTTAGTTTGTTAGAAAATATTCTACTCGACGCTTAATTTGCCACTTGAACCAGCTTAAGGGCTTAGCGAATATTTTCTCTCTGTTCCTTAAAGAGCTAGGCGAAGGGAAAGAAAATGCATCAGTCCTAGCTCAACACAACTTTTGTTGGAAAGTAGAAGGGTGAACCAATTTTAATTTTCTATTAAGGAAAAAAGTAATACTCCATCTCCTACTTTTAAATTCAATATTAGATAAAGTTTCTCAAGTTTTTAACTTGCAAGTTCTATATTACACCACTTTATCGTTATCATCCTACATTTCTATTTATTTAACACTACCTTGAGTGAGATAGACATTGGATCGAGTTGCTTACTTAATTACAAACTAGAAAGTTTTGTAAACTGAACTTTCCGAATACTTTCAATATCAATTTTAATCTACTTCATTCATCTGATTATGAAAATGCAAAAAGTTTTTCTACGTCTTTTTCAAAGATCATGTTTTATAGTTTCCAATAAATTCATTTTAAAATGAGAAAAATGAAAACTATGAGCATTGTAATCAATGAAGTCTCACGTTTTAAAATATTGTTTTCTGCAAAACAAAATGATCTCTTTGAGCAAAATTTAGACTTGGAGAAGGTGTAGTTTTATGTTTACCAAAAATGTAGGAATTAAAGCAATGAGATTGTTGCCGGAATGGTTAATTTTCTTGATGAATAAGATTGCTGTAAAAGTTTTCTTTTTTGTTTCTCAAAAACCTTGATGATTGATTGATGCTAATGAATCTGATTAATTAGCGGAAAGGAATGCTATGTCACGACCAAAGCTAATGATGATGATGTTTAAAAAACCAGCTCAAATTCAAAGTGACTGACAGCAGTAAAAATGGATAAAAATCTTCTTTAAAATATTTTCTCCTCAGAGTCTAAATTTACATTTATGAATTATTGAACAGATATACATTCCCACTTTCTTATTCCCACCCTTTCCTCTGCATTAATTAAATTATATACTGATGGAGTTAATGAGTGAATTGGAATAACAAGGATTTCAAAGAATTTTAAAATGTAAACGATTTTTTGTAAATTTTGTATTTGCTTTTCTTAAAAGGGATTATGGGGCCAGGGTAATACCCATTTCAACACCTTTTTTGTACAAATCATTAAGATTTATGGATCAAGCATCCAGAAAAGGAGTAGGAAGTGTAGAGAGCATAAAAGCTTGTGCAAAAAATAAGGTGAAGTGAGAGATGATTATTTCGGTTCACAGGAGAACAAGGAGCTTTAAAATCAGCTATTAATTCTGAGTTGACACGTATAACGTGTTTTCCATTCTCTCCCTTCATTATTTCTCATACACAAAATCCCAGTCCTAAAGTCTCGCTTTTCTTTCCCTTTAAACTTTCTTTCGACTTGTAAATTTTCAGTTCCATTTGGGATCAAATATGAAGATTTTTCTTTAGTTTGGCGGATGTTGTGGTGTCTGGTGGAAGTGAAATGAAAGGGGTTTCCAGTAATCTTTATCAAGAGAGTTTTTTTTTGTTGTTTCTGCATGCAAAAATGGATGATAAGAATGTGTTTTATAAATAAACTTTCTTCTTTGAGATAAAATTGGAAGGAAGAAAGCAAACCATTAAGGAAGAAAAGGTTAAATTCTATGATGATGATGTTGACTGCGATGATTATGATGATGAAGCCTTTTAAGAACTACTATTTGCAAAGTTTTTCTATAAATAATATATTAAAGCCGTCTCTCTCACTTCCTTCAGCTCTCTCATCCTTAAAGTAACTACAAATCTATAGTACTGACATATGCTTCAGGGTTAAAAATACGGAAAGTCAAATTAAATTACAGTAAAAGGTCCCATTATCAGGAAATGGATGAAGGGAAGTGTAAAGAAGAGAAATATATGTTTATTGAAAAATGAAAATCCTTCTATGTATCTCCATTCAGTTCTTTGTCTTCACTAATATTAGCAATACTTTCTTTTTATCCTAAGCACTCCGGTCCAGGCGTAAAAAGTGCTTTGGAATCTAAATGAAGAAATACGCTTACGCTTCGTTCACACTATTTTTAAAAAAGATACGGACCAATCAAAATAGTTGTGTATGATTAGATTTTGTCTTCGAAAACGAATAGAAGCAAAGTGAGATGGAAGAATATTTTCGCTTTCAAAGCAGAAATATGCAAAAAAAATCTAAAAATCCATAAAGTAAGATTATTGATCCAATCACCTTTTCAAAAGCAGGAGTATAAAAAATAAAAAACACCTTCGTTAGAATTTCAACTTGATTTAGTAGTAATTCACTCATAAAAACGGCCTAACTCCTTCGCTCACATACTTTTGGAGAATAGATTTTGGTCTAAATCCCTAACTCGTTTTTATAACGAAAAAATATAACCGTTAATTTTGTGCTTAGTGAGCGAAAAGAAAGGAAGTGAAAAGTGAAGGTGAAAGGGTGTCAAAATCGACCATTATGCCTATTTAATACTTACAAATACAAATGGAAACAAGGTATTCCAAGTTTCTTAACAAATAGTAAGTAATAAGTATAGGATTTAACTTTTAGAAATATATATCCAAGGGACAGAATGAAAGACGTCCAACAGAGTAACAAATAAGAACCTTTTTTCTCAGGATATCTCAGAAAAGTATATATATAGAAACGATAAGTATGTGTATATCTATAGGATTGGAACATGTCGCAATCCTTCCCATTTCCCTTTTCATTTAGCAATTTTTATTTTTTGTCTTATGAACTTTCAAAAACAAAGTTGGACTGGGAGTTCCAACTTAAATTCTATTAACTTCTGCCTGGAGACCAACTACTATGTATGCGAGTTGAAAGCAGGGTTTAAAATATGCAGATTTTAAAATTAGAAATGATATGGGAAAGTATAAGTTATGGATGAATGATAAATAAAAGATTTTTGTGCTTATATTCCTTCATAATATCCATGCTGACGGCAGAATTGCGTAATAAACGTTATCAAATTAATTTAGACATATATCTTTATAATTCTTACATTGCCCCTGTCAATCTTTCATGTTTCTAAAAGCCCTTTTGAATATATTATGAATTTGAATCAATTGTTTTAATAAATAATGACGTAAAAGTACTCCATTCACATGCTTTTTACTATTTTAGCTTTAAATAGAAGAATTATGCTGTTAAGGCTTTGGAATGTGTGACCTTCAACATTGTAAAGTAACTGGTTACGAGCTATGCATGGATATGACTGTAAACCCTTTGAAAAAATTAAATTTGTCAACAAAATTCCTTTTAAATGCCAAAAGCCACCACAATGAAGGCTTCAGTGTAAAGTTTAAAATAAATTATCAAAAGTAAGTACGGGTTCATGTCAAGCTCCGTTTATTTGACAAATAAAGAAGATAGCCATTTAAATTAATACAGGTACATATATTTATATTTTACTGCTGTGGAATTCATTACGAAAACACTACTTGAGAGTGAGAAGAAGAGAAAGGGAATATTTATCTGACAGATGATCACTTGCTTAGAAAGATTAAGCAAATTGCAAGCTCTTTGCAACACTTCTTCTTTTACCATAATCTTTAAATTTATGATTATAGTTCCCCCTCTCCGTCTTCTTTTATTTACTTTGACACATGTTTGTTCACTCAGACTTTCAAATTACTCACAAACTATTTCAGATAAAGGATAGCAAAAGAGAATGAAATTATTCCCACCCAAAAGCATTTCATTTAATTCTTTGCAAAAATGCAAACTCTTTTAATACAAAAATCTTGCTTTATTTCCCATTGAAATGCCGGACCAATCTTGAGAAATTCAACAAATGCTGCTGATGATGCTCATCATTATCCTCACCTTACTTAAGTGTAATAGTTTGTCATTTACTTTAAAGATAAAAAATGAAAACCCGGCACTCATTCAACACGAGCTTCACTATCATCCAACGCTTAAAAGTTTTTTGTACTAGTTTTGTTCAAATATTTTGCACGAAATAAATAATACGGATACGTGTTGAGCACTGGACATGGTCCAATATTATTCCGTGTGGGGGAAATGCCAATGCGTAATAGTAATGACAATAAACCCTACCTATGTAAATATTGAATGGATAATCATGCTGAGAGAGAGTAACAAGACAAGCGTCTCGCCGACTCTCATTTATTTAACATTTAAAGAGGAAAAGTAAATATAAAAAGCTTTTAATAAAAGTCAACAGTCAACACCAAAGTAATGCAACTCTGATAGTAGTGATGAAGATGATTATGATTGCGTGCAGTTATTTTCTCCAACAGTGAAAGGAATTATACAAAAATGTATTCATTATTCTGGAAAAGAAACCCCTTTGTCATTGTAGTTTCAAAACAAATACTAATTTGACCGGCAGCTTAATTACTGTGACTTTTAATCAATAATTACTAGCATGAGAAACTAAAAGAGAGGCTTTCGTTTTTGAAGCCTTTTATACAAAGAATAATAATTAGAAAATAAGAAAAACTTTTGTGTTGCTGTTTCTTTTTGTTTCAATTTTTCTAATGAGAATGTGAAATGCGGTGGGTTGTTGTGCTGAATTCGTAATGGAAGCAACAAACAAAATTTTGCAAACAATGTAATGCACAGACAAAATATTCATAACAATAAAATATCTTACAAAGTACGCAAGTACGATTCACAATTCACTGAAAATACAAACCACTTCTCTGATTTCAAACTTCCTATTGTTGTTGTGGACACCTCGCTGCCGCTGCACAAGAAAAATAAAAATCTCTACCGGAAGAAAAGATTGAGACGATTGCTGAATAAATCAGTAAAGGAAGGAATACGCTTTCCGTAATATATGTAGTAAAAATCAGTCTACATAAGAATCCAACACTTCCCACAAACTACTTCAAATTTGACACACATTCCATTATTGCAGAATGATCATGATCGGCATTGCCAATTTGCCAATATTTTTTGTTCAACAAAAAACCTCTAAGTATCGGTTTTATATCGTGATGAAATGGAAAAAAGGATAATAATTGTTGAATAAAATGTATTGAAGATAAAAGAAAACAATAAAAATGAGAAATGCAGCACCACCACTGAAATCAGTTAACTGAATTTCTCGACTGGAACAATACTTGGAAAGAGTCGGTGAAGTGATAGAATTTAAAAATGAGAAGAAGTGAGGCAATTTGACGAAGAAGGACACACAACAAATCGCTAACAGATCGAAATGAATACTGACGGGAAATTTAGGGAGTTTCGCTAGCAAATACCAGGCTAAGAAATGGTTCCTTGGGCAAAGTGCCAGAGAAAGGAAAGGAGAGAGGAAGAAAAGAGGCAACCTGGTTTAGCTTTTTATTCATCAACAGAGAAAAGCGGGGAAGTCGGTGAGTCGGTCTTTCGGACTCTGCTACTACCATGGCAAAAACATACGATTCGAGAATGTATCACTTTTACCATGCCACTCCAATTCATTCCTCATCACATCACACAGGCAAGGTTGGTCTAGGCCGAACCAACAACTAATAAAAATATATTTTTTGCAAAGAGAAAAGGAAAAATAGAAAAATGAAGACCCTAAACTGCTGTTGTTGCCACTGCAATTTTTTGCAAAAAATGTAGAAAGTACAAAAAAGAGAAAAGGAAATTTCGTATGCCATGCGATAACATGGCTTCATGCTGATGATGATGAGGATCATGGATGACTTTTATGCTTTAACGCTGTGCCACCTTTCCACTAAAAATTTCACTTTGACTTTCTTCTACTTCCTCCTCTCTTCGTCTTCTTCACCTTTCAAGATAGAGCGACATATCTTTTTATTTGAAAATTGATGGAAATTTTGAAAGGCAATCATCACAACTATCATGATGATGATTGTCGCGATGATAATTTTATGACATAATGATTAAAAAGAATCCCGTGTCAGTGTCCCTTTTTGAGGTTGACTCCCTCCCAGGATCTGTTATAATGTAAGCACTTACTTTCTCTGAAATTTCATTTCATAAAAATTATCAGTTCTACCATCGGACGTACAAAATATTGGTGACAATATATTTTGGGGTGACTAAAGCAAGTAAGGGCTTTAAGTTGACACTCCAGACACAGTAGAGAATAGAAGAAGAGAGCAGCTTGACTTTTTCAGGTTTCATACAAAAAATAAATGGTTTTTCCTTTCTTCATATTCTCTCTGAAGAGTATAAAAAAAGCGAGAAAAATGTAATTTGGAGAAAATAAAGAATTTGAGAGAAAGTATAAATGAAAAATTATATCGAATTGCAGCAGTAAGTCAGGTACAGGCAAAGCAAATATATTATACGGCTGTTGTAAGTATAATTCTCAACCTCCTCCGCCTTTTCATCATGGTCATCGACAACAACAGCAAATGCAGCACATCATATCGTATGAATGACTGGGAAAAAAAGAAACGCCAGCGTTTTTTTCTAGCTTCCGATTTTCCCCTTCTGTCATATGTTATATAACTTTGAGAAGTAAGTTAAAAGAACACCATAACTTTTCCTCTTATTTATACGCTTACGTAATATTACGTATTTTTGATATGACAGTGAAAGCAAATAAGTGCTTTTTAGAGCGCTTTCTTTTTGGATAGGCTTCCACAGCAGTTACAATAGGACAACAATGTTTTCCTATGTGCCAGCAAAACTTTTCACAAGGTTTTTTCGCGTTTTGCACACATCAGAGCAGGAAAGGGTTAGTTTTTTCCTAACCAAAGAGACAGATGAGCCGGTCTCTGCAGGAACGGTGGCAGACTTTGCTCGCTTATTTGCAAGAAAGGATTTTTTTCAGATAATAATGGAAAAGGGGAAGGAGGGAAAAGAAAGGAAGATAATGCCTTCATAAGAAGGCTCATCCCTGTCGTATATGAACGACAGGAAGGGACCTGGACCAAGAAATAGGAAAGGAAGAATAAGCCTGTTGGAAAATTACAATTTAACTTTAACTTCATCCACTGCCGCTTCCATCATGCCTTGTCTTCTTTTTGAAAAAACCCGAGAAAAAAATAAGAGTGGAAAACGTAAAAATTGTAAAACTTATTTAAAAATGAGAGAAAGAAAGCCGCCTTTTCAACCTCTTGCCTTTGCTTGCCGATATTCAACAGAATTTCTATTTTTGGAAGAGAATTAAATGAATTCCGCATTTGCAAAAGTTGCAGGCGATACTGTGCAAAAGTACCAGAAGTAATACATTTCTAGGAGATCAAAAGTTTATTTAAGGAAAATCCAGTTTCTAGTTTACCTTATATAAATTTACGTAACAGTAAGACTTTCTTTGAAGAAACTGCTCTCTTTTTACAGGGAGGGAGGAAACTCTACCACATTTTTGCACTTAAAAGTATAACAAAGGAGTTACAAACACTTATTAATAGCGTCTCATCTAGTACAAAGGGAATAGAAAAAAGTTTTTAAAAGACCAAGAGCCTTTGCAGCAATTTTCTCCATTACAGTTACTTTTTTTTAGAAAAATGAAAACCTTTCCGTACTTCCTGACTGTTCACTGTTTAGCCGGCCGCCGTTTTGCTGCCGTTTTGTCAGATCTCATTCTCAATTCTTCCTCCAAAACTTTCTTTCGCAGTTATAAAACGATAATGATGACGACATTCCATTGTTTTAAGTGCTTAAAATAGCATATTATTCTCGTGCCTTTTTATCTGTACTTTCTTTTTCGTAACATGTGTAAACTTTTCAACTTTGGAGTTTTTTCACTCTTTTCATGGAATTTTTCTCTTAACTTTTTGAAACATTGCGGAACTATTGTTATAGAAATAAATTTCCTTCTTTTTTGGTAAGATGTATGTTTT
>JAHZNK010000973.1:0-11024 GCA_027744615.1 Lepidocyrtus cf. nigrosetosus NNG-2020 | reverse complement strand
TTATTCCATTTTATTCTGTAGCAACTCAAATCGTTGAAGAAAACATGTAGAGAAAGAAAAGAACTTGGCGATATCTTGTAAGTTCACAACTCTGAAACAAATCATCATAAGAGATACATGAGTAGGTTTAATATCATGTACATGGATGATGTTATGAAGTACGTGAGTGGTGGTGTTGTTTTGCATGAATGCTGATGTTCGTGGGCAAAAAGAAGGTATCAGAAGGGCTACCCTTATCGTTACCTTTACCACCATCAGAGAAAAGCCAACCGTTCATCTGAAATAATAGCATTATCATCGTGTCGAAGGGGAAAGTAAAATATTTCTATACGAGAAACCTACGGCTTTTGCAAAAGGATCGCCACATCATTTAGAAAACATTGGAATAATAATAAAAAGTAGCTTCACAACTTTGGGAAATAAGTGCATAAATACATATGGGCTTAGTATTTTTCGTACTAGGAAAAGTTTCTACTTATTCTTTTCCAAAACATTTTCCAGAGAAATGGAGAAAACAGCAGATGGCTCACTGCTTTTTCCTTTTCCTTCTTATTAGTTTGCCTCCCACTAAAAAGGGACACTAACTTAAAACGCGTGATGCTTTGATGGCTGCTTAACTTGCAGAAAAAATAAGAAAAGTATCAGACTTCAAAAATACATATATTTATGTATGAGGAAAGACTATATGGAATGACTTCTTTATCCTTCTTTTCCTTTTGGTTTCCTGTGAAAAAACCTGCCTTTTAATACATAGCTCGTCACAGATAAACGTAACGGTTCAAATAGTTTCAACTAGAATGCTAACGAATTCCCAAAAATAAGCAAGAGACATGGATATCCTTTTATATAGACTTGAAAGGAATATGACGAAGCTGGAACTCTTATGCATAAATGTGAATTGGATATTTCTTTTTTGATGTTTTCTTGGAAGACGACTTGAAATTCAGAATGCGGAAAAGAAGAAGGAACAGGCGAAAAAGTTTCAAGACGATGGAAAGGTACAAGGAGGATTATTATAAGAAGAAATTCAGATGTTGCTTCCGCTGCTTCTTGATACCATATAAGAACAGAAGAATGCATTTTGATAATAATGATTTCCCTCAGAAGTGTATCCATCCATCCCTATTACACTTCTACTTTGATGCTTATTTCTTTTATAAAAAGTGCACAATTTTATTATAATAAAACTTCAATTTTTTCCTCATCTGCTTCATTTCTTGCTCTCAGTATTTCAACCGTTTTATGGAAAATGTTGCTAAAACTTTTGTGATCCTTGTTTTGGTGGCAGAGTTGCGTGCCGTTTGCATGCATAATCGCTCCTCACACTTTCTCCTAAATATAAAAAGCGGATGTGCATCAAGGCGACTGAGAGAAATGAAGGGAAATTCTTTGGCTTTTCATGGAAGATTTTCTCTTAATAATGATACCCGGAAATTTCATTGCTATCATCACTCCCCCCATCATCATATAGTTTTAAAAGTGAGCAGTCCCGTTTTCAGACATTCTCTTAACTTTTTATCCATTCAGCAACACCATCATCATCTCCGTCACTTTATGCATAAAATTATATTCGTGTGGATGAGAAGGGAATCGTGATTATGATGATATTACAAAAATGAAAGTTGGAAGGATAAGGATATGGATGAAAATAAAAGCTTTTTCCTCTCTGGCTCTTCTCATTTCTCTTGCTTTATTGTTTTTTCCATGATAAAGGGAAACGAGGCATTGAAAAGGCATGTAACAAAATATTTTACAGTGAAATGAGAGAATATTTTATAATGAAACGAAGCGAAGGGAGAAAATATCATTTTTCTTTTTTAATCCTTCTCCATTTTCTTTCTCTTTACTTACGTTGCTACTGTTCATATGAAATTTAACTGGAGAAGGTTGAGTAGACATTAGACTGATAAATTTTATAAAAGCTCTGTAAACCGTTCAAATTTTTAGTTTGAGCTGAGTTGAGAATGATGGAACGTCATCATCACCAAATTTAATTTTAAAATTTCTCTTTGTTATTGCTGATCATTATGATTTCTCCACAGTTAGCGCTTGAAGCACTTTTATCTTGTGTGAGCTGGCGAGAACGCGTGCCTGCACTAAAAAGACAAAATAATTACCTCCCATGACGAGCTTGTGTGATGTGAGGAAGATTCACGGTTTCCAGCTGGCTTTTCCACTTTGTGAACATACAACTTATATTTATAATTTCAGGTAAAACTTTCTTTTGGACCAAGAATGAATGTATATGTATCACATCATCAAGTGTAGTGTGGATTCACTGTTTACTACATTTATTAATTTATTATATTTTTAGATGAAAGCTTCCCACTTGCTTTAGATGAAGATGCTGCGCTTTTTCATCATTGCAATAATTAAAGAGTGAATATTGTTGCATCTTTAAATGGCAATAGTTTTATTAGTTTTGTAATTTCAGTTCACCTTGAATATCTTAGTAATAACATGAACCATTTATTACAAAATGTCTTCTAAATTAAGATTTAATTTTAACTAGCTGCAAAATAGCAATAAAGTAAATCTCTTTTCGCCGAATATGTTTTGAGAGTTTTTCTATTTTGCATTTAAAGTCAGTAGCAAAAGTTGCTACTGCAGTAAAAAAAATACCTATTGGAAAGTCTAGCGATTGTGCTTAGAAATTCATTCAAGAGCTGTCGCACTTTATGAATTTATGAATTATGCGTACGTCGAGTTTTGTGAGTGTTTGCCCCTGCTTCACCTAAAAATAATGGGATCGTTTGTTGTTGTGTACGATAGTGCCTGAATGAATGATGAAGATGAAAGAGGAAAAGCAGCTCAAAACCATTATATTTTGTATTTTTTCATCTCTTCTTAGAAAAGACTTCCAATTGAACCAAGTCTGTTTAAAGTAAATTCAAACCAATCTTTTTGCCAGAGCTGCTTCATTTTTAGTTGCGTTGTTGTCGTTGGTATGCATCTACGCGCGTTTCTTCGCTGTTTTGTTGCGTGGCCTCTGGTGCGTGCTCAGTGCTCTGCTTCCGTATTCCATTTATTCACAAGGCGTTCTCCTTCTCCTTTTTAAACTTGAAAAGCAAGTCCAACACGCACACTACATACTTCATATATTTATTCTTTGTACAACTTTCTCGCTTATGTCACAGACTTGAACTCTGCTTCACTTGGCAATCTAAACCATTAGAAAACGGCAGGAAAGACTCTCCTCAAGTGTTTCGCTTGGTGGTAGCCATGAGTTCATGAACCATAAATTTCATTTTTGTCACCCTTCCCTTTTTATTGCCGCAGGAATGTAGACGAAACGAAGAGAGCAACCAGAAAAAAACGAAAGAGGAGGCGAAGAAAAAGTTTAAATGGAAGAAGGAAGTCTTCCGCGCGTATATCTGAGTTCCTCCACATATTTACCATCCACAACTTCTATCTGTTTATTTTAATGCTACTAAATGCAGTCTGATCTGATGGTTGTGGAATGCAGAAGGAGGGAGCAGAAAAGCGGCATTTGAAAAGGTCTAGAGCGAGTGTGAAGGATGAAGGGTTTCCATTTTGTGAGACGTAGTTTTGTACTTTCTAATTCTCGAGCTTGCTAGCGTGACATTGTCTTTTTCCTCACATGTCCAGATATAGCAAAACCCGTGAAAATCCTACAAGTACTGTAATAGTATTTATTTTGTGGATTTCTAGAGCAAAGATCAAATAGAAATTTTCACGAGTGACTGAACAATAGTTTAAATTTGAATAGCAGAGAAGAATGGCATTGTTGTTTTAAGAAATTAGTCCTGGGCTATAATTTTAACTGCTTAAATCATAACAAAAGTAGAAAAGTAAAGAACAAAGGAAACGCATCTCATGAATAATTCAAATTGATTTTACCGAGGTCAATATTCTTTTAAAACAAACAGTTATATTAATTGAAATAGAAACGCTAAGTAAGTTCATTTTGAAAGGCAATGTATAAACGTTCAGGAAATGTTAATGAACTTCATTGTTGAAAGTAAAGATGCTGACATAAGATACACTGCAGTTTACTTATTTATTAGCCATTAACTAATTAGACTGCCTTTTGGTTTGACAGTTTCTTTGCCTGAACAAAAATTATAGCAAAAAGGATTAATGATAAGGATAATTGATAACCTTATTTGGCCTGCATGCAATCGTACAGGAAGCCAAACTATTCAAAAAATCAATTTTGCATTAAATGAATGAGATATTTTCCATGATTTTCTGAGATGTGGAAAGCAAATAAATGTGATGCAATTAGGAACTGATTGTGAAGGCAAAAAACATCATCAAGTATGTTTACATTACTGTCTTTGATTTTCCTTCGTAGTATATCTCGTTGACCTGTCACTGCCATTATGTCACATGCCGTTCAATTCAATTTCTTTCCTGTTTAAACCGATTGTGAGCAGTAGAAACAAGGCGCAAAATGATATGAAAATATGGGCAGAATAAATTATAAATTCATATTTATCACTAAGAATTTTCAAAAGATAAATCTTTTCTGCGTATGCAGTCTCACGCCAAAGTGCTAATATTAATGCAAGAAAGCTAAGCACGGCTTTAGTAACTCTCCACAAAATTGAAAACATCATCCGAAAATGACAATCACACAGAATACGAATAGGCAAGTAAACCGCATAGTAACGCAATGACCTGCGAAGAGGAGATGTCGAGTGAATGACTAAATCTCCCATTATTATTACTGCCTTGCCTAGCATATCACATCAACCAACACCAACTAAGCTTTTACCTACCTGAGGCAGCTTCATTATGCTTGTACTTTACAGATGAATAAATGTTTTTAGCATCAGCAGAGTAATATTCACAAAGTAACTGTTTGCTGAAGTGGAGAAATGCACACAAAACCAATTTCATTGTCACCATTTTATCAACAGTAGTTTATTCAGCAGCGTCTATTCAGCTAATCTCATTCCGTAATCTCTGCTCTCCTACAACAATGAAGTTAGCAGATTTATTTTCTAGCTAAAACATAATAATACGGGATCTATTTTCATGGGAGAACAAAGCAACATGCTACGTGGGTTGCTTCTGCTTGCTTCTAACAATAACAAGAAAATGCTAATTAAGTGACTGGCATTTTGTTGTCTTTCATAATAAAAACTATGAAGACTCATTTTCCTCATCAACCAAGCACAACAGCATCGCCATAATATTAAATGAGGAAAAAAATGAGCTTGAAGAATATAAAAGTTTCGGTTGGAGACAACCTACAAGTGGTATATTTATTAATGCTACTTCTGACAAAGTAGCAGAAGAATAAATAAATATAAAATCTTTATCTGCATTTTCAATTGTAGTGAATTTCATATTTCATACTTGAAATGAAACTGCAGAAATACATATGAGAATTTTAACGTTTGCCAGTTCAAATTCCGATTGTAAATATTAACTTTTTTGTTCACTATCTAGATTGACCTATCTTTGCTTTTTCAGTTTTTAATACTCTACTCGAACCAGAATTAACTCATTCCAACAGCAATAAACCGAAATAGCGAGAAATAGAGGAAAATGGTTAAGAGTTTCACAATTGAGGTTATTAAGTCACTTTGATAAGTACTAAACGGACGATTGAGATGAAAATGAGAGGAAAAGTAATTGAATAAAAAAGTTCAATAAATTATTAATCAGTGTGTTACTTGTCGACTTTTACCCTTTTAAATGCCTACTTGATTAGTTGATGATAGATATCCATATTTATGTGAAATGGTACAAGTGCCATCGTCAACTCTAGATATCATGTTCTGTTTGAGTAGTAGGAAGGTGCTTGAGAAGTTGTAAGTGCACAGGCCAAATACATATCTAAGGTGGCCTGCTTCCCTATTTTTTCATCTAACGACCATCTTTATGTAAATAAACTAGCATTGTGAATGATGCAGATTTTCTGAATTTGGTAATATGTAAAATATGAAATGAAGTAATGAGGCTATCAAAACATCAAAGGAGCCTTTTCCCTTGTACTTTTCGACATTTTTTTTACAAAATACTTTCCAGAACATGTTCTTTCAAATCATTGTCAGAGTAAAAACGAATTGGTTAGGAAGATTTGGAGCAAAAAATATCCTCTTGACTTTTTAGCCATTTTTCTAGTTTATGTAAGTAAGTAGGAATGTTTTCTTTTTCAAAACTCCATCTCTCGTTATAAACATTTCATTAATCAAAAAGGAAGTGTATATACACACAACTTTGTGTAGAAATCCTGCTGAGAGAGCAGAAAACTACTTTGTTGATGTTATTTTACTGTTTCAATTTCTTACGTAACGACCCCACTTGTAGAAAAGTAGCTCATTTAACCTCACTAGAGCAATCATCATAAAATGGAAAAAATCAAGTGGAAGAATGAGAAAATGTTTTTATTTTTTACACACACCACTACCACCACCATACCAGCAGCAGTAGCATTGTTTTTGTGGCTTTGACTTGTCTGCGTAATTCATGAATCGCAAGAAAAAATTAAGAAATGAAACAATTCCGGTTATATTAGTACTATATAGCAGTAAAGTTTTAGTTTGTACAACAACCAGCGTAGCGTAGACCTAGTCTCATTGAACGAAAACAAAATTAATACGCAGAAGTATTAAATAATATGTGAGAAACTCATCAAAAAGTAGCTTCAAAATGTAAACACATTTTTCTCCAAGAAAGAACCCAGTTTGTTTTCAAAGAGCAATACATAAAAACAATAATAAAAATGCTTCAAAATAAAAGACGCTTATTTACATTCAGTTTTGTTTATTACCGTCACGAATCTTTTGATCAAGTCAAGTTCAAAGCTTCTTTTTTCTGATCTTTATCACTTGGCTTGTCTTTTACAAGTTTTTAAAGTAGTATTTTCACTTTCAAGATTATCCACTTTGCTTTGTTTTGGTTAGAAGTCATAGGCATTTTCTCAACTGCAGTTTCCATTTCATTAAAAAGTTTTGGGTTTGTTGCGTCGTTGTCTGTCAAATGCAGAAAGAATTTGCTTCATCATCAACATCATCTCTTTCAAAACAAAAGACTCTTATTTGATAATTTGTAGTATTGTTAAATTATATCATGTCCCTTCTCTCATGTCCATACAGTACTAGTATAGTGAAATGTTTTGCAAGAATATTGCTGACTGCATACATTATCTTGGTTTCATAATAAGATCCCAAATCCCAATAGAATTACACACTGTCATACACAGAGTCATGGTTAATTTTGGAAACGAAGACGGTTCACACAAAAGCATTATCATTTTCCTTTGTTGCATTATCCATACGCGTGGCAAAATGGATGAAATTCTTTCTTCTTGCTTCTCGTCACAATAATAAAATCTAAAACAGCCAAAGCAACATGCAATTTGAGATTATTTAAAGAGAGACGATGTGATGTGACTACTCCTTCTTTTTATTATTTTCAAACAAAAAACTCATATCATTCATAGGAAAAAACCTTTTCTACTACCACATTGGATTTAATGTGGTATTTGAAGTAGTCAAGTTTCTGTCCTCGAGCATCAACTCGAATCGTACATATTTACGTATGCTCTTTTGTTAAAAAGATGAAAACCGAGTGAGTTCCTCCTGGCTACTTTGCCTTTCAAATGCATATTCTTTCAGCTTTTTGTATGATATCCTTCCAATCTCTTTAATTCTTCTATCTTTCTTTCCCAACAGAGTTCCATTTCACTCTGACATTTCCTACATTTTTTTTGGCAGAGGTAGTAAATATGGGAATAATGGTGGCTGATAAGCTGCAGTAGTAGCAGTAGGCATAATATAAAAAGAAAATTCATCTCATTTTCTCATCTCGTGTCGTTGTCTGCTCTTGTTGTTCTGCTGTACACATTCCCAACACACATTTATTATGGAACAGAGTAAGCCCATGAAAGCCCTTTTCCTCTCCCAATACAATAAACCGGGACCGTGTAATAACACACACGACAATACTATAAAGTAACACGCACAAAAAGAAACATTTCTTTACTTGAAAATATAAATTGAAGTCTGGGGAGTAATATTGAGTGTGTGTTTTGTCTGTGAATGAAGGAAGGAAAGAGAAAGGGAGCGGATCTTATTCCTGTTCGTCAAAGGGAGAATATTATTCTGTTGCGTTGTAGAATTTGAGTTGTCTCGTAAGTAGATGATGAAGGAAAAGCAGACAAACAAGAGGAAAATAACCATAAAAGTGGCTTGTGCACTCTTTCAAAAGGTAAGGTGGACCATTATGATGGTCGTGAGAGAGGACGCAATGACAAGTATGGCACAAGAGGCTCATACATAACTCAATGGATTACAGCTTTGTGCAGATAAGGAAGATTCGTACAGCAATAATGGTAAACAAAGTGCAGAAATTCTTTGGTTTTGACTCAGCGTAAAATTTTCAAAAGACAGAAAGCAGACGGGAGTCAAAATTGGAAGAAACAAAGAGTCACCCGAATGTGCGATTTAATGGCTAGTTGGCTAGGATAGGATAGACGCATTTTGGGTTTGTTTTGAGTTTGAATTTTTTAATTATAATTTTTGAAATGAGAAAACCTGAAACGAAACTTTTTTCCAAAGTTTGCAACGTTATTGGCTTAAAATTATTCATTCTGGATTTTAAATTAGATGAAATTTGATTCGAATTACATAAATATTACAACCCAATGTAACAGGGAAGTAAATGGATAGTATTTCAGTCAACTATAGTTGATTTTTCTGACTATATGAACTTGTCCTGTTGCTTTAGCTGAACATTTTATACCACTTTTTAGTAGATATTACATCAGATCCGTATCTTCGCATGAAATATGTATCAAGATATTATACATGGATGTTATGGAATAATGGGATATGAAAAATTACATAAAAATCCCCCTACTCAAGATGACAAGGGAACTGAGTTTCTCCCTAAATTCCTTCAGATCATAAAAACGAAATTGATCGGTTACTGCGGGGTAGCGTTGGATTTGGAGGGCGTTGAAGCTTATCATATTGAAGTGGTTGATAATGTTGTCTGCTTGAATCTGATTTTTCAAAAGCAACCAGTTTCCCAAAAAGGAAATTTCCTATTAATTTTAATAAACCCCTGGAAGGGATTAATTTATGGAATTGCACATAGTGAATTATACAAGCTTTCAAATAAGGAACGGAAAAAACAATTGACATGTTTGCATCTTTTTAGCAGTTTTTTGTAACTAAATTTTAATCCGGTCATTTCTATAAATAACTAAAAGTAATAAGTATGTATTGGTTCTGCTGGAAATTCAAAACACTACAAACAAAGTTGATTTCTGTTTTGCTTTTAGTAATGTAGGGTATTATTCCTAGTTCTTATGTAGGTTCATAATGCTACCCAAGGTTGAATTACAGTGGCTACATTTATCAATCGTAGCCGGCTCAATTCATCAGAAATTTATTAATACATTAAAAAATGTAGCCGCATCAGCAACTTGAGTGGAAAATTGTTTTTAAATTAAATTGGGACAGTTAATATGTTGTGACCTTCCTTTCAAAAAGAAAAAAATAAGCAAGAAAGCCTTTTTCGTTAGTGGACTCTCCTTTCCTGGCGTATCGGCTCACTACGCATTATTCAATAAATCTCAATTAACATATCAACAACCTTGCAATTTGTCATAAAGCCTAAAGGTAAATGTGGAATTGAAGATACGCGGAATAATGGCGAGGCGGAGATTGATGAGATATTGTCAGTTCCTTTCTGACTTTAATCTTACCGTCTCATTTAATCACAATCAATCCTCGTTTTGTGATTTTTGAGCATTCGTAGATTGAGTCGACGGTTGATTACATAATAAATGGAATTGGCTGGTTTAAGTACAGAACAAAACTGCAAACAAACTAATTTACACGTTAGCTGGATGTTTGCCAATAAGCTAAANTGTTTGCCAATAAGCTAAAGTAAGACGCATTATCCATAGTTTTCAGTACATAATTTTCTGTACGCAGAATTCTTTTACAAAAAAAACTTTTGTTAAAAATGTTAAAAAACAAGATTTTTCCTTGTCTTACAAATTGTAAAAAGCAACCAAACTTCAGAAATTATCACCTAGTATTCATCGTATTTGCTCTTTAAAAGTAGGTACTACATTTAGTCAGCGACTATGTTTAAAAGTTATTCGTTCAATTTGAAATAAGTAATTTAATCCTTTCAACCACTTCCCGATCTGCAAACTTTTTATCGCATACACACTCCTACACCAATCCAAACATTTTTTTGTTAAAAGCCGAATCAAATGTAAGTAAACGAAAAACCACACAAGCAGCTCTTTTTTTATCTTACAAGTCATTAGCATAGATCACCTACCAACAAAAACGTCAAAACTCAAAAGTCGTGCTGCAAAAAGTTTTGCTACACAATCACTTTTTTTATCTTCCTTATCATCAGTCAACCTCCGTTCATCTTCTTCCGCTTTCCTGGAATGGAATGACAGGCAAAGTGCGAAAAAATAAAGACTATTGAACTTGTTATCTAATCAAAATGTTTGAATCTGCAGTACTCGGAAGCAAAGATGAAAGTTTTATCCATCGTTACAACTTTCGGGTAAACTTTTAAAAAATCAAGGGAACTTGTCAGACCAACTGGTCGTGATTTTCTTTGCATTATGATACTACTAGGAGAAGCTACCTAATATTGCTTCTATAGTATAAATTCTGATGATTTTCACTAAATGAAAGGTAATTAGATCTTAATTTTGTCCGGTTTGAAGGAGCAAAAGTTTCAAAATATTTAACTTCTACTAATTACATGATTATTACAATTCAAGAAACGCATGCTGTAACGTAACGTTCTGTGGTTAAGTATTTAATGAGAAAATAATTTAAAACTTTTGACTGCTTTTTGAGATTTAAACTTTAAAGACTCTGGTCTTCTTCGTGTGATTAAACTTTTAGCTTTAAGAATTGAAGATTTCTGTCGGCATTATAGTATATAAAAATACTATAGCCATATTAACAATAGGTCCTGCTAATTCAATTCATTATCTGAAAAGTATGTAGTAAAATTAGTCGTTGATTGTGGTTGTGAAAAGAGAGAATGCTTATAACGTA
>JAHZNK010000971.1:0-10583 GCA_027744615.1 Lepidocyrtus cf. nigrosetosus NNG-2020 | reverse complement strand
TCCATCTTGAGACATTCCAATATAGTGATCAATTAAAATGTCAGGAACAACATCCTGCTTTACTACAATTGACGGCTTTGGCAGCTCAGGCAGTAACCGTGTTTTCTTAGCTACAAATAAAAAATGGTACATGATAACATTATTTGAAAGTTATTAAATGTCCTTTCCTTTCTCTTATCTATTTTAATTTTAATTATATATTATATTACTACTCACGTTCATCGCGAAAGGGATATGTTGACGAACTAAGTTGATCATCTGAGTCATCATCAAAGCCATCAAAGTTGGTGAAGTCAAATGAATAGCCCTCATATAGGTTGCGAGTTTCTGAGGTTCCAACAACACCCCCAGTATTATTACCACTCGATTCAGATGTAGATGAGCCTGTGACATTGTAAAGGTCCATATAGCTTCTATGTACTTCTGCCAAACGGCCATCAACAATAGAGACGGTCGTGTTGGTTAAAGAACTTTCTAATTTTATAGCTTGATCAGACTCACAATTAGAGATGGATGTAGAACTGAGTGTTTGAATATGCAGGTTTTCTAATTTACCGGTTGAATCATCTGTATGTTCCCTGTCAACTTTTTCTTCTCTTCCTGAAGTGTCACTGGATAAATTTACACTAATTTCAGATGCATATGTACGCCTAGAGTTTGGATCTTCAACTTTTGCTCGAACGTGAACACTTGCAGGTTTTCCTTTCACCAGGTCAATATCTAGTTCGATATCTGGGAGTGGGATGCGCCAAAACTGGAAAGTGTTAAAGTCGGGTGTTGTTGTTGGACCCTCCGAGCTGCTACTGTTAATATTTATTGGTATATTTGTCACTAATGCTTTTGTTCCAGATGTAGGGAGTGAATTCCCTCCTCCAATGGAAGCAGGCCGTTGCGATAAAACAGATGACGATCTACATATATGACTCAACTCTTCTGGAGCTTCTTTTTCTACATGTATGCGTACATCGGATGGATTATCTGAGCTGGTATGTACGGAAACGGAAGTGTGATTAGTTTTTATTTCATTCTTGTTATCCGTAGAGCATTTATTGAAGTTATTTTCATCAGAAACATTGATATCTTTATTGTCAGAGTTGTTATCATTCTTGTGATCAAAACGTGACCATTTTTTGGTTGTTGGTGAAAACCAACCTACTTCCTTTAAGTCAGTATTACCCTGTTCTGCTTGGAAGGAATCGTTTGTCTTGACAATTTCATCCTCTTTCTTAGTTTCCTCATCCCTTGTTCCCTTTTCCTCTTCATTATTATCATCATCATCATCATGATTTTCTATATGTGCATCCTCTTGTATACAAATAGAGGTCAAATCTTCAGTAGATTCTGATCCTAGCATTGATGTGCGATGAAAAGGACTTCTATTTCCACCCCCAAATAACGTAGGACTTTCTTTTACTCTCTCGATAAATGTTTTTTCGAAATCAGTTAATTCTGGAACTTCTACAGGACTATCTGCTTCTACAGCAAAAGTGGTAATAAATGAGCCCAGCGACTGGTACGCAGCAACTTTTACCCATCTGGTCGAATCATCAAGTAATTTGACAAAAACCGGTGTTAATTTTTCTCTTCTTGTACCTAACTGACATAGTTTGGCAATTTCAGTGAAGTTTTCAGCACAACCCTTTCGAACTCCCCATACATCATCTTTGCAAAGAATAAGAAATTCTGGTAACTGAAAAACAAAATAGAGCAATGAAAATTCCCGATTTGTGATTTTTATTTTCAGAGCAACTAATATAATAAAAATTTTTAATGTTTACCAAAACTGCTTCCGTTAGTCTAGTACCGACCACATTGGCTATTTCACCCATACTAGATGCGCAAACACGACGAACTTGGAACATTGGATCTTGACACAGTGAGCAGTATCGTTCTAAGAACCAGTTTACGACTATTTCTTTCCCAACAAATCTTGACAGTTTACTCATGAACTGGAATAAGGCAAAAAATATACTTATTTTTATATAGAATTTCAACGGAATGCTTTGCATGTGCTTAACGAATCGTGTAGTTTAAAAATGCAAGACATATAGTAATTCTATTTCTTTCTAAAAATGCAAACCTATTTGGAACGAATTTATGGCAAACGTTTATGAAAGAGGTGGACGTGGATCAAAGTATAGCAAAATAAGTACTTAAAATGAAACATTGTTGATGATGTTGAAAGCAGTAAAAACGCCATCGCTGTTGGTATGCCATTGGGGTCAAGCTCATCAAAGCTGGCTGTGATATGAGTCTTTAAAATATACACATCGCATCCACTCTGACAAGCTTTACCATCCAAAATCTTATTGCGTTATAACTGCATCCGATCTTTCCTCCATACTCCGATACTCCTCAATAGTACACCCTCACTTTCCCGTCAACGGAGAGGAGGAAATGCGAGAGAGAGGAAAAAGACAAGTAGAGAAAGGAAAAGGAGCATCTGCAGCTGCATGCGTCGTTTGCTTCCTTCATAGCCAGATCTGTAATCCAACCAAAGACTCTTAGAGATATGTTTTTCTGTTGCAGCAGCAGCATGAAGGGTCGAAAGGGTGATGGGTATGCTTGTTTGTAGTCAGAATAACAGGATTTCGTATGGAGAGATGGCGCCCGGTGACGCAGAAGTGTACAGAAATGTTTGACAAAATTTCGCTCATCATCATTCTTTTACGTTTTCTTGAAATTTGGATGCACCACGGTATTTGAAATAGGTGCTATAATTATCGTTGCATTTTTCTTGGATTGTCGCTCATCAAAGCTGGCTGTGATATGATTTTTGAGGATTCTTCCTTTCATTCCCACATAGTCACAACCACTTTGAGAGAAACAACGCCAAACTATCATGAGCGAACGCTTGACTCTGAAATTGTAGGATAAATACAATGTCCACAAACGAGCATACTCCAATCATTATCATATGTCACCATCTCATCCTATATACCATTATTATCGTCAGAATCATTACACATCATTTACTTACGCCTTTCTCAAATGAAGATGATGATGTACTTAACTAGTGCGTTTGTATTTTTGTTTTCGATTGAAAGGCGTTTTCCAACTCATTCATCATTCCTTCTCCGGTTGCATGCTGAAAGACGGAAGAAAATAGTGATTTTTTGAGGGCTGCATGTTGATATGATCTGATCCATGGGTGACGAAAGACAAGTTTAGCCAATAATGGTCTCACAAAGGACAGCAGCAAGTAAGAGGTTTGGGAGAGTCGGAACTCGTCAAATATGGCTGTGATATGTGAACTAAAAAATAACACACCACAGACAATTTGACGTGACACGCTTCACCCATTTAAAATTGCTCCAAAACTGCATTTTTCTTCATTGAGTTTTGAGTTGGCGATAAAATGGATCAGAATATTATGATGACGAAAGATGAAATGATGATTGAATAATAGACTGCGGCTGCATACAGGCCATTCCGGGTCGTATCTTCCTCCAAAATGTTTGGGATTATGTTGAAGGCTCAATGGCAAGCCGATAGCCATCCCGAAGAAATGCAGACCTCAAGGGTAGTAGCCGATGTATTTTCCATATTTCCTGTATTTTTGTAAAGCTTTCCTCTTCAAATCACAATACATCCAATATTTTCTTGTTTTCGGACCATTTTTATAATTGTAGGAAAAAGGAGCTGTTTTTCCAAGTGTCCAGCGTGAAAGACAAGGTAGTGAGATGAATAATAAAAATCAGCATCTCACTACCCATGTCTTTCAGCTTTCCACGGGAAATATTTTTTCCTTGTTGAAAGATCCTAAAAAAGGAACATCTTTGCAGTATCAACTCAATGCCATAGATTATTCGAATAAATGACCATTTTCCTTTCTCTTCCCCCAAGAAAGTCCACCAAAAGGCTCCGTGAAACACCTAAAAAATACTTTCATCTCGCATTTCCTCCAGACCCTCGCCACCTCCTTCATTTGCCATAGCCATTTCCCTAGCAAAATGTGCCACGTACAACACCAACACCCTGCTACTCCTTCCTATTTATATGTAATACCGTGGAATGATGATGAGAATATAAATAAGCTACTCACGTAGTACTTTTCACCCTACTCCAAATGTCTTTTCTTTTATGGAAAAGCTGAGTAATCTTTTAGAAATTATTATTGTCATTCTCTCGAAAAAGGGAAGAAAAAAGGTTTCCATATTTTTACTTTACTCTTCTGAGTCAGTTGAACCTTCCATTTTCCTTTCAGTGTGATGAAGTTCAAACTCGATTTCTTGCATACACATTCTTCCATCTCTCCATCATCGTACATGATGATAAATAGCATAGCGAATCATGAACCTGTTCTTCCATTTCTAACGCTTTTTCTTTCAATTTCATACGAAAATTATGCAAATTACTTGTTCTCCTCAATCACTTTTTTCAAATAAAGAGCTTTCTTTCCCAAGTTCCTTCCCTTTCCGTTAAAATAAAGCCGACTTCCTGCATATATATACACACAAAAAGAAAGAAAGATCGGCATAAGTTTTCAATGCTTTTTCCTAAATCGTGATTAGATTGCTAAATTCGCCATTGTATTTTTACCCATTATTATTACTGTGATGTGATACTCCTTATTTTTCACTAAATCACTCTATATATTATCTTCTCATATTGCCCCACTCCAATTTTCTCCTTTAGCATATTATATCATATGTGAATATGTGACAGTCTGTATGAACCCTAGTTAATATAAACTACCAACTTTGACATAATAAATCACTAAAACAAGGATAAAATTCTCATGTCAATCGGTTTTTAGAAGCATTATTAAAAGTACCGTGATGGGTCTCTACACGAAATAAAAATAAAACCAAAACTTATATTTTCACCCTAGAGGGCTTCCAATCCGGTTCATGTGAATAATTATCGCTGCTAAGATTACTCTTTACTACTACTACTATTCCTACTACTACACTGCTACTATCGACGTAAAGCTAACCACTTATTTTCATGAATGAATGGGATTGCAGACGATAAAATGGAAAAGTGAGTGAGGAGACGAGAGAAGTTCTGAAAGAAAAACTACTCAAAGCTATATATTATGCCATCGCAATCGTCATCAACCGCATTCAAAGTTTATTCCATTATTTCATTGTAATTCCTACACACTAGCTCAATTTTAGTCTCAATAAAGGTGTTTAATGTTTGTGGTGTTGGACGAGGCAACTTTCTCCCTTTCCACACTAAACTCATATTCCTGTCATACATTATAGTCCTTTATGGAAACAAAAATTAAATGGGTTCGTACTCAGAAAAAGATATGTACGAAACGAAATATGCAACAAAAATTATTTGCCAATTAACATGAAACATGCTTCTATTTTTCCCTTTGTCATGCTTGATTAATAATTCTGAGAAGGTTTTTATGACGTGCCGTGTGTGAGTAAAGACGTTGTGAATGAATGAATGAATATATGCATGTGTGAATGTGTTTTTGTAGGTAGTTTTCATTTACGATGAAATTCTCACTTACGCCTGTTACTTCCGTTCGATAATCGTCCGTGACGTTCGGCTCTGTATACTTCATTATCACAGGACAAATTTGTTCGGCCACTTGAACTGGTGCAATGATCCCTTTTTCTAAGAGAGTTAGAAGACCGTCTTGAGCAGCTTTTCGAACCTATCATTGAATTAATTAATTAGCAAAATTTACATTTGTTTTCTGGGACAAATGGAAACAAACATATATTTAAAATAGATTCAAGTATTTTTTACAACCTGAAGGAAGTTATCCGTTATAAGTTTCACTATATGAGGTATAATATGTTGAGGAACGACAAAGTCAAGATATGGTCCCTCTTCATGGCAAAACATGGCAACTTCCGGCAAATGTTCCATGATCTCTTGGCGCACGACTTGTTCTATAGAAAATAAAAGTAGTAGGTTTTAAATTAAATAAACTTTTTTAACTTCATTTCTTTTTATGCGGCTAGGAATATAGGAAAAGCCAATCACTCATTTTCCAATTTCCGAAATCTGTTACTCACTTTACTCAAGCAGGAAAAACACTACCACAATTATTACCCTCTACTATTACATATCGTTGCGATACATTGCTCCCCTTTTATTACCTTAGAATAAAAATGAAATTAAATAAGTAAGTAGACCTTATATACTTTCTCTTATCGTGAATCATGTTTCATTCCATTTTTCATGACGACGGCTTGTCGGAGAGAGAAATTCTCCAAAAAACCCAAATAAAATTTCATTGATCTCATGATTAACCAATTATAAAAGAGCTACCGTCACTTTCATCACCGGTGGTGGTTCTCTGTCTCAGGATAACAGTTTTTAAAATGTAATTTATCCTAAAGTCGACGTACACAAAAAAAGTGCATGCAACCAATACCATTATGCCTTCACAACATTTCCCCGAACTGTTGATGTTGATACGATCAACAAAACTTATTTTGCTCTTTCCCTTCCCCTACAAAATAGAGAGAAATCCCAAGAAAAAAATAAAATGGGTTGAAATATAAAAAAGCAATCATTCAAAACTCTGTAGGATGAAACATGTGAAGAGAGGGAGAAAAAACCGAGAGTTTCAAGTAAAAATTATTATTTTTTGCTACGGTCACTTACTACTATTATTGCTTTCAATTCTGGAAATTGGTTCCTATTACGTTGGTCAAAAAAGGTAGTGTACCAACGATAAATAGGACGTGACTCATTCAAACATTTTGTATGACATGACATGACCACCAAAAACCGAGAAAAAAATAGATTTTTTTGTGCGAGTTTCTTGTGTATGTGAGTTTCGCTTCCTAATTTTCTTTCCTTCTATTGCCATGAGCTGAGTTCTTCGCCGAAAATTAAATGGGGAAAATTAGTAGAGGAAGAAGAAAAGCAAAACGAAAACACTAACCATTTTGTTTCTAACAGAGAAAGAGGGGAAGTTACTTCATCCGTCTCCGTGTGTATGTGTACATGACTCAAAAAAGCTTCCCTTCAATTCCTCCGCTTCCTTCCACTTTACTTTATTATACAGCTCGAGAAATATGCATTATATTTTTAAAGAAGCTTGCTCCGACAACAACATATTGGCATTTTGGCTTCTCGGTTTCTTCAAGTTAACAAAAAATGATTCATTCATTTATAAATTTTTTCATCCCTAAACACAGTAGTAGTACTCACTCAGCTAATATATTCATTTCTTTTTTATGTCTCGTGTTTTCAACGAAAACGCAAGCACAACAGAAATTGGATCTTGGAACTTACTCTTTTTAGACTTTTTCATGTACTTTTTTTTAACATAATATGCATAACACCTCTTTTTACTGTTTCTAAGTCATCGCAAGTGAAACCTTTCTCGGGGAAAAGAAAATAAGGGAAATTTTTGTTGGTGATGATGTTTCTTTTTCTGATATTAAGAATATAAATTGAAGTGAGTCAAGTTGGTGAATATAGTAAAAGTGTTTGTAAAAAAGTGTATAACTTATATAAAACATCATTTCAGTTTTTTTCTTTCGTTGTTCATTCTCTCCCCATCCCTTCTTTTCCCCCTTTCAGAACATACATGAAAAACAGAATGAGAGTGAAGAATATACAAGTTATATTTATTACCAACATTCTATCCGCTTCCTCACATTTTCCTCTCTCCCTTTTCCTAATGTCATTACATATATAATGCATATGTTGTGCCGCTGCTCCTTACTTGATGGAAGAAGGAAAAGACCCTAAGCTCCCTCGACTCCATCCCGTAGCATCGCCCAACAAACATCCAAAAATATATGTACATTATTATACTGCATTGGAATAGAATATTGAGTTGTTTCCCTTCTTTTTGCTCTTCTCGGTTACGAAAGTGAGAGAACGGATGCGGATCTCTTTTTCCAACTTATTCTTATTCCATGTTATATTTATACCCACATGTAATATAAAAAATAGGAAAACCAAAAGACGAAGCAAAAGGAGGGAGCAGCAGAAAACGAATGGAAATAGAGAAGAGGATGATTACGATAAGGTTTTAGTACGGTTTACTCCTCTTCCCAACAAGAATGCTGGTTTCGGTTTTGGTGAAGGAAGAGAGAGAGAGAAAAGGAACGATTGAGTAAAATGAACAAGAAGTTTGAGAGAGTAATAAAGGATCGACCACTCATTCTCTCTCTCTCTACAATACAATGTTGCATACTTTTATATTTTTATATCTTTCAGAGAAGAAGGGAGAGAGTAAGTGAGAGACTTATATAGAAAAGAAAAAGTCATATTAGTCCACCTCACCACCACCGCCATTCTTTTCTCTGCCATACACTCACCATCATCCTTCTGTTTTTCTCTTCCCTGTGTACCCTTCTCTTCCAACAATGTATATAAAGATATATGCATAGCTCATATTTAATAAACCGCTTCTTTCTACCCAAATGGTATGCTTTGGCTTATTTTTGGAGGAGAGGGAATATTATGAGGGAAGAGAACGAAAAATATAAGCTCAGGCTGCAAAGAGCATCATCATGATCACCATAAAGCGAAGAAGGGAGAGAGAGATCCAAAAAAGGGATCAAGAACATTTCATCCATATTATATGAAGTTACTATCATCTATAAAAACTCTCTCTTCTTCGTTATTCCTTCTCCACTCCAATTCAGAAATGTCCAAAAAAATTCTTTTTGCTTGAAAAAAGGGAAACGCATAGATATGTATGAATAAAGGGAAGTCGGAGACGAAGAAGAGCAGTGACACGAGTAGAAATGTAGTAGAGTTTGGTTTTGGTAGTAAAGTCTCTCTCTTTTCTCATGATGTTGTTAGATGTTGGCGATGATGATGTCGGTGATGGTGTGCGCAACTGCACTTCTTCGCCGCAGCATTTTCAGTAGACGATCGATAACTAGAATGGTGTTGGTGTTGCTGCTCTCTCTCTCCCTTCAATTCAGCTCAGGAGGAACAAGTCGAGGAAAGAATGGAAAAGAAGGACAAAAATACGTTAACCAGTGAAAAACTCATAATGAGCGTAGACCTCGCTTTTTTCTCTCATCTTCTTTTCCTTTTACCCTCCAGAAACATGTACCATTTGAAAAATAGAAGATGAAGCCACGAGCCAATATGCGTCCCAATATCCATCCAAAAAGATGGAACAAAAATGTAATAGATAATATTTTTAAAAAATCTTCTCATTTCCATTGTAAGCCTCTCTCCTTTTATAAAAATGTTACTATTCTAAAGAAAAATAACAAAACGGCATAACTCTCCTTTTGTACCAGCGGGACCCTACCCGTCCTTTTTATACATTTTTTTCCAAGAAGTATAAAAATGTTTGTATTTTTTAAACAAACTATTCAATTTTACATACAAATAAGTGATGGTGAAGTTAAATGAGCATTTTATTTCAAAATTTTTTAAAACTACCGGTTGGATACTTAATCTTTGGAAACTTAAAACGTTTGTAAAAACCATAAGGAAATATTAAATGCTTTATATCTCACCACAAAACAAGAGTCAAATCCCAAAATCTCTTTTTTCCTTTTCTCATTCCATTGCTTTCATCTCTTCTTCCCTCCCAAAAGATTATTACGTCGAAGAAAGAGAGATGTGTAGTAGAGGGGTACGAGGGAGGAAAAAATATGGTTTCAAGCACTTCCTGTGTTTCCAGTAATGAAATGAGAGCGATGATGACGGATGACATTTCATATGTCAAAAAGAAGACTTGCACACAAAAAAAACTTCCACGCACCTCTTTTCTGTTAGCTGCATTATCTTGTAGCATCATCTTCCTCCTTCATCCTACTCATATGCACTGATGCACTTCTCTGATGGATTCCCAGTAAAAGTGATTCATTCATTTCGGTATAAACTTTAACATTTCTAATTTTTCATGTTACTTCCTCATAATTTATCAATGAATGATCAGTTTCTCTTCTCAGATGGCGTGCAGAACAGTTCACAGCGGAGTTCGGCGGCATCCTGTCAACGAGTAAAGTGATTGTACGTATATTCACGTACAACCCCGACATTCAAATGAACAAAGTCAAAAGCCTTCTTTCAAGTTTCTTTAATTTTTTTCCAACAATTAATTCGCTTTTTATATAACCAAAACCAATCTCACAAAAAAACGTTCAATTGAAATAGCGTTCCTTTGGTCAGATAATAAAGCATGGTAATTTGAAGTAGGTTGATAAATCAGATCAATTTCCTTCATCCCTACTTGAACTTGTTCATAGCAAGCAGGGGAAAGTCTTTTGGGGTAAACTGTCCACAGAATAATTTGATATTAAAATCACCCCTTTACTTTTAGATTCACTGTCATGCACTACTACTGTAATATTTGGTTCTAGTAGTACTACCACTATTGTATGTATTTGTTTGGGGTTGTTGAAAACAAACGAGCAGGGTTCAGTTCACTGTTTTTTAGCGGAAAATGAAAGATATCGAGTCTCTCCTTCTGAGATTGTCTCGCTTCCCTCACCACCACAACTCTAGCACTTCTTGGAGAAGTACCACCATACCATATTATCAACTATTTAGAGACACCTCTCGTTTTATCTTTTCGTGCTGGTGAATGTATGATGGTGTCGTTCTCAATCCTTACTACTACACTACGATCACTACTACAATTGCAGCACATTCTTATAGTGATTCAGCGGAAAAAA
>JAHZNK010000968.1:0-14910 GCA_027744615.1 Lepidocyrtus cf. nigrosetosus NNG-2020 | reverse complement strand
ATTTAACGACATCCTTCAATATTCTACGACTTAACGAGCTCATCATAATTTCTGATATTTAAATTATACAGAACCAGACTCATTTTTACTTTTTACCACCTTTCTCCCCTTCTTTACATAAATAGTTTGGATCTCCTTTTAAATTCTCGCTAAATTGTTTTAATTCCTAAAGATAAACAATTACAATTATTGAACAGGTTTTAATTTATTCCTTCGCTACCGTTTCCCCTTTCAACTTACCAGAAATTCTTGATCATACGAATCCAAGCCTTCTTTGTATCTCGCTTCAAAGCTGTCGATGAGATTTAAAATGTTCCGTAGAATTGTCCGGAGCGGGACCACTCCTTGGCCGGTTGTGTCTCCTTTCATGACCGCTCATGACCCATTTATACTTCTCCTTTGCAAAAATACTTTCATGGATCACTTCCCTATTTTCGTATTTGCTTCACAACTTACATCATCTGTAAAATACCAGAATTAACCGCAAATTAAATTATTACATTTTATTTTATCACATTTTTTAACAAGAGCGAATTGATCATTTTATTTTACTCTTGTATAGGTAAACATGCAAGAGATAACTAAAAATAGGTTGAAAATGAGTCATCATAGTAATCATCGTCATCATTTTTAACAAAACAAGATTGGCTGAAACATGGACAAGTCAGAAGAGATTTAATTTAATGTAATTTTACATACAATTTAATAATCCTCAATAACTTTATTAAATCTCTTGTATTTTGTACACACTCCACGCATTCCCTTTCCTTCTCCATAAATTATTTTTTAATAAGTTTCGTTTCATCTGGTTTATTGTTATGAGCTCTTTCACTATCAGTAGCTGAGAGAGCGAGTTATTTTTACGAGGTTTTAAATACGTACTCTCAAAATTAGTCATATAAATCTTCTTAAAAATGTGCTTACAATTCTATTTGACAATCTCTACAATTTCTTATCCACCCTTGGACAAAGAAAAAAAGACTTTTTAAATAAAACTTAATTTTATCTAAAACGTTATCTATCTCATGATTTAATTAAGTATTAAAACAAAAATCGTATAAAGATGACGCAAATCGAGAATTTGTCCATCTGTTTGTGATTAATGTCTTTATTTAAAGGAAGGATTATGACGGTGGTAAAAAGTAAAAATGAGTCTGGTTCTGTATAATTTAAATATCAGAAATTATGATGAGCTCGTTAAGTCGTAGAATATTGAAGGATGTCGTTAAATTCTCCTAGAGTTTGGCTAAATAGGAGAAGATGATGACTTAAATATCATCATTATCATGCAAAAATCATTAACCGTGACAGATTGTGTTTTTCAAACCCTCGCAATCTTTTTTAACACAGGTGAAGAGTTAAACGGAATAATAAAAACGCTCTTTAAAAAAAGGTTTAAATCATCTTCTAAAGCAAATCTTCAATTGGCATAGTATTCTGTAAGTCACATCAACCTCCATAAAAAAAGTTTGAATGACATTTTTAAAGACTGTGCAAAATCATTTTTAAGTCTTCAAACCAAATTGGGAAGGAACCCGACCGAACTTCGTAATCAATCATCTCAACCTTTTATATTTCCTTTGAATGAATGATGAGCCCATGTGATTCTGACTGTGACCAGACACCAAGTTCTTTTCAACGGACAAAAACAAATCTCATAAATCTTTTTTTTTTGCAAGTGTAAAAACATTCTGTTTAAAGTATGACCTCATCTTTTTTAAACATGAACCGGTGATAAAAAAGTGATTTCTTCATCATAATGTAAACTTAAAATGTTTTAAGATCAAATATAAGCAGAAAATCATTCATAATTTGTTGTATATTATTTTTTATAAAATATTGACATCATCAATATCCGCTTTTCTAATCCTTCATCTAAAGGAAAAACGCTTCATCCTGCCTTTTTGAACTTTCCAAGGTCAGTCAAGAAATGTAGAAATTTTCCGTGTTCCTTCAAAAACAACATTTACATGTCTAGTCCTATACCTGTGCCTTTGCGTCATATATACATCTGCATATTTTATAGTTTTCTTTTACTGCAAGAAACCATGTTTCAAATCCCAATTCAAATCTTATTTTCATTGGTGACAATAAAACTTCTTTACATTCTTAATCAACAAGGATTTTGTCTTTCCTGTTGGCATTAGCCTTACTAGAAACCCTTTTCATATATTTTACATATTTTTTCTAAGGGAAAACATCTTTCTGGACAAAGAAAATGGGTAAGGATCGTCATTCATCATCCAATTTTTTTCCAAAAGTCCACGTACCTTTTTTTCTCCGTGCATCATCTTCATCCGCATTATCCTGTTGATGAGCATTTTCTCTGAGCACGTTCACAAAACAAGCAAAGTTGCCACAGAAAGGTATACAACTTCTAAACACTGTAAATCCCAAACATATCCCACAACTTTTATTCCTTTATTTTGAAGTATATCTCGCGATGTATTTTTTCCAGGAAAACTTCTTTTTAGTAGTTTAAAATGAAACAAGTTCCATAAGAATTCTTTTTTATTTAAAACTTGTATTCCAAAGGCTTTTAAATTGTTTTTTTATCTGGATACTCAAGTTTTCCACAGAACTAAGTTACGAAGTAATATTAGCACAAGAATAATCACATTTTTTCCACACAAGTTTAAAAAGATTTTGAGTTTAGGAATTATAAATTGGAATGGTTTGAATGTTTTTGTCTGCTTATTTCTTGGAATTAACAAAAAAGTTTTTCTGAATTAAAACAAGTAAACAAAGCAGAAAGCGAGAAAATAGAAAAACTTGTACGATTAAAAATGAAATAGGTTAACTAACTTCTATTTACAGTAGTCAACGAGATTAGAGTCATGTTTAATGTTTTTATCAGGGTCACATACAAAAAACGAGAAAATATGCGTAGATTTTATATTTTGCATGCAACGATGATGAATAATACAGAGCGTGTGTGTGCTCTCCTTCCAAGTCCCAAATATCCTTAATATGTATGCGTGTCAATAGATTTCAGTTGGAATGCAACAGGTTGCCTTTTGCCGTTTTGCTTGTGCGTACCAAATGGATTTTGTACTTTTCGCAATAGGATCACAAATCACTTTTATGATTATGTCACGCAAATACTTTTTTAAAGGAATGATTCAGTTAAAAATCACAGAGAAGAGTCACAGTTGAAAATTATTGCTCCGACAGGAATGAATGGAAGGAATGTGATGGTTTAAAGATGAGCTGTGGATGATGCGATTAAAAGATGAATAATAAAGTTGACAAATAAGACGTTCCCTTGCAGATTTCATAAAAGGAGTGCTTTTGATTACGTAATTTAACACCGACTGGTGTTTTCTATTGCACTGTTAAACTCTGAATTTTGTTCGCCTTTACTTTTGAGCTCTTGTTATCCAAGGAAAATAGCGTGACGAAGTGTTTACAAGTTTATGTAATCCAAGGTAAAGAGAGCGAAAGATTAAAGGGATTAAGGATGATAACCATTTAGATGGTCTTTTATTTATTCTTCTTCGTTTATTACCCACCCACACAGAAAACAGGAAGTTAACCACTCAAATCAACAAAAACTATTACGTAAATATCGTTTATTCCATAACAATTAAAGTTTCCCGCGTAACTTTTACCGTGTTAGGAATTGTGACAAAAAACGTTCTCTTCCTCCACAAAAAAAGAGAAAACTGTGGTATTATAACGACCTAAAATAATTTTTTAATTTGCCTCAAGAGTAATTTTTTAAAGAAGGCGTTGTTGCTTATTTACTCCGTCTCTCCCCATTTATGGAAGTGACTAATCTACTTTTTTCTTATTTGTAATGTCTTTCGTCGATTTTTTTCACTTGATATTTTATACTAAATCAGAACTGTTGATGATGGGACTGATGACGGTGAAATGATCTCTTTTTTCTTATAGAAAGCTCTTTTTTATTAATCATCACACTATTTTAATAGAAGAAAAATTGCTTCAATTTTCATCCCTCCTACTTCATCAAAGATTGCTTTTCACAGCTCAATTATAATCAAATAGAAACGCACGCACTACTTTTTTTTGCATCTCTTTCAATTGCGAATTCTTTCCCTTTTTTAATAAAAACCTCTCGTGCTTTCTTTCAGGCTTGTCAATAGCAAAAAAAGTACTACAAAGTTATAGACCTCTGTTGTTTTCTAGCCAAATTGTACAAATAAGGAGGTCGTGAAATACGTTTTTGTAATTGAGAGAAGCCAAGTTAAAAATCAATTGTTAAGCTAGTGAAACACTTTCCTTATCCACATTAAAAATAGATGTCGATATGCATTACAAATTTCGAAGATGAATCTCTCTTAAAAACGGAGATCTGGGTCAAGAGAGTCTTTTCAACTGTTTTTTTCTCTTTTCTCTATAAAAAGATGTTTTGGTTGGGTGATAACGACGATAAAGAACCCACCTCCGCCTTTTTCTTCACTTCACAGGTTTCTTCATTATATCACTCCTAATTCTCACTCATCCCCTCATCCGCTGCGAACAACAAGGGAATCCTCATCAATCAAAGTAATTTAATCATAAGTTCAATGATTATGATGGTGATTCCTCAAAGGAAAGTTTTTCATGCATGCAACACAATACAAAACAAAAGAAGTTTACAAACTTAAAAATTAAACTTCACTGTTTAACTTTTTAAGCACAATTTTGGCCAACAATTTAACTATCCATGTTTTGAGTCTGATGATAAGATAATCTTATTAATTATCTTTTGCAATTCATTGCCAAAAACTAATTGAATCCAAAAGTTTAATCCTCTGTTGTGTAATTAGGTTAACCATTATAATTAAATCTCTCGCTCGCTAGTTTTTTAACTATTCTTGTAAAAAATTAAAATTACGCCACAATTAAGAACTACTAAAAAATAAAAGAGGCAGGCGGAGCAGCTATGAAACAGCGAGAGCGAGAGTTCTGGTGGCGATGATTATGATGGGAAACCTGCCCAAGGAATGCCATCGCAGTCACTATTCCTCCAAAACTTCACATAAAACTTTTTTCTTTTTTAAATAAACAAAGCTGGATTTGGAATTGCCATTGGCATCATCATCATCATACACAACACAACAGAGAGGAGATATCAAGAAGTTGAACATTAAACAACTCCGGTCATATATGTGAACATCTAGGAGCAGGGATGAAGAAGTGTCTGTTTTTCATTTGCATGCTCTTGCATGTCCTTTAAAGATATATCTCGTCAATCGTCATCCTCATATAAAAATCTGTATGACTTTGACGATTGACTCGCTGGAATTCTATGTGAGAATACAAGATGAAACAATCTTGTATGATTTCATCCAAAGATTCAAATACATTTTATACAAATACAAGCAAACTTATTTAATAGAGACTACCTCTCTGCTATTTACCTGTGCGATCCCTATCCACACAGCAACAAGTCATACTCCTTCGTCATTCTTTTCATGTTTCATTTCATTTAGTACCGTTTTATTGCATTTTGCTCCTGCTGCACACCTATTCAAAAAGAGAAACCTATTAAAATTCAACTTTGTTTCTTTAATACACACACGCTACTCACGAATATCTCTTTAGAAATTTATATCTATGGGCTTTGATCACTGTTGAGTTTTGGATCCTCGTGTATGTATCATCATATCGTCATAGTTTTTATCCTTTTTCGTCTCTATCCATTTTAGTTTTCTTTCAAGCGTGATGCTCTTTTAAAGGTTTTCTTATACAAATGAGGATATACAAACTATGTGATTTAAAAGATCTCATCATCATCAATAGACAAAAAAATGCCAAGAAGCGCAGAGTGGCTGTGTAGAAGAGTCCCTTTATAAAATGTGTGTAGGAAGGAGTTATAAGAAAATGTGACTTTTAGTTTGACTTTGTTTCATTTTCATACACGCAACATACGGCAAAGAATTTGTTGAAAAGGTGTATAAAGATGAGTATGATTTTCTTATTCCTACCTTGTTCTATCCTCTTCAACTCAAGGTATTCTAGTAATACAGCAGGGCACACATCCTCATCCATTCTTTTCCTTTAACAAGTTGTGGAGGATACATTTTGTAAATGAAAAAGCATTTTCCTAACAATGGAAAAAGAAAATTTGGAATTTTTCACCGAGATACGTTAAAATGTATTACAAAGTTCCCCTTTTTCATTCTATGAAAGTACGAGTTCTATTGTTGCATCTTTGACGTCCTACTCATGTAATGCTTACAATCATCATTGCCGTATTATTAGAAGAGTTTTATTAGTCTTTTCTGCTTTTTACTTGACATAAATATTTACTTGCAAAGCCACTAAACAAGTTGCATTGTATTCTCTATAAGCGCCACTATCTGTCCTTTATTTTTAGTCAACGCTGCTGCTGCTGCAGGTAATGACAAAAAATGACAATTCAGCTATAAATCTATCCCTTCTTTACAATGAATTTTAATGACTATGAGGACGAGTATGAATGATTGCATTGTTACAGTAAAATAAAATTCTTTTGGTGTAACATAGACAAAAAGT
Organism: Lepidocyrtus cf. nigrosetosus NNG-2020; assembly: GCA_027744615.1. Lineage (NCBI taxonomy): Eukaryota > Metazoa > Arthropoda > Collembola > Entomobryomorpha > Entomobryidae > Lepidocyrtus > Lepidocyrtus cf. nigrosetosus NNG-2020. Next base: position 8,424 of record JAHZNK010000968.1, on the reverse strand, counting down.
CATTCTCTTATAGCCCCCTTTACAATTTGCATTAAGGTTAAATAATAAAATTATTTATTAAACTGTAGAAGGGCAACAGCTGTATTGATCGTGAGGGACACCGACGATATGAAGATGACCGTGTTTTGCTGGTGCTTATTTTTTTGAAGTATTTTTAATAGAATATCTGATAAAGGATAAAAAATAATATCAAATTTCCTTTTGTGTGGGTATCCATTACCCACTGTCCATCCACCTCTTCATCCTCCTCCTAAAAAGTAACAAATTGGTACTTTCTTTAGCAAAAAATATATTCAAGTAGAGAATGATGATATTCACACATACATCAAATATATTATTCTCCTGTTTTATGCAAGACTGTCATGATATGATTCATGATTATTCAATGTTAATAATACCGTAATGGATTTGAATATATTTCTACCCATTCAATCCTATAACATATTACAATTGGCTAAATTATAAACATCTTTCCTCTCTTCTTTTTATACAAAAGCCGATAAAATTATGTGTTAGCCTTTTAGCCTGAAAATTTATTCGTACATAAATATCTCTAACGTAAAGTTTTACCGACAGATTGAAACCCCAAGATAAATACTGAATGATTTAATAAGGTTTTCAAAGTTATATAAAATCATCATAATCATTGCAAGTTTTTCTCCGTGCCCTTTTATTTTTACATGAAATAGCACTAAAAGTGTAAAAAGAGTTTAACAAAGTAACTTTTCTCCCTTTATATTTATCCCCATCCTGAATTTTAAATGCACTTTTCCAATAAAAGAAGAGGGAAAGCAAACGAGCTGTAATGCTCTACCTAACATAGTTTTTCTATTTCTTACCTACATTCATCCGTCCGTAAACAAGTAAATAAATGCATAGTAAAAAACCAGCAACTCGTAACATTGCATAATCCGCCTTGTATTTTATAATACATTTTGAAACACTTTTTGTAAAAAAGTCTAAATGTTCCTTCAGTATCCAGTTGTTTAGCCTGCTTCACGGTTATCTTATTTCTTATTCTACTCCCTCTCTTTGCCCACCTGTGCAACAAGTTATGTAAGAAGGAACGAGGAAAAATATAATGACCAAACAATGTAGAAGAGAGGAAGAAGATAATACGGTGCGGGTAGGAAAAAAATCCAGACTGCATTTTCTTCATGATTTTTACCCATTGTTAAGATTCTACATTGGAGGAAGGAAGAATGTATGAGACGACCAGCAGAGCGTCATCAAAGAAAAAGTGGAGGAAGACAAATTATTTTTATTCTTGTGATAATGACGATATTAAAAACTTGGAAAGGAATCAAAAAATAAAAATATTTCCCCGTTTTAAAAAAGACTTTTACAATGGTTTTATTGTTTTGGAACAATTGACAATGAAAAAATAAAACCGAAGAAAGCCTTCTCGGATTTTATTCCATCTAAAAAAAACAATATTTTGATGAGACTTTACTTTTTCTCATTTACATCTCTCAAAAGTTTATTATGCATTGTTTAAAAAAGTTTTATTGTTGAAAAAGGATAGGAAAAAAGACAAGGGAAACATAAGAATGTGATCATTAAGAAGAAGAGTCAAGTTCTAATTTCAAAAACAACTTTGCGCTCGTGCTATAACGTAACCCTTCTGTATAACGTCATCGTCCTTGTCCAAATAGTAAATAGGGGAGTAATAAGAGTTGAAGTGGTTTTCTACATGTTTCGAAAAGAAGATTTGAGTCACAGAATGAGGATGACAAGACATCTTCCCAGAAATAAAAATTAAATTTCCATTCAATTCATTTCATAGCTGTGGGCATTGCGTGGTTTAGAAAGCTATGCGGTACCTGCCTCCATACCTGTTGCATTGGATTAAGAATAGCCACAATAAAAGGTGCCTCAATGTTAGCCAAGTAATCATCGTCATTATCCTTTCAACATTTTTGTTGTGGTTAAACTTATATGCTTACATGCTTAAGCATAAGGTTGTATATTATGTGGTGGATCTTTATTTGTGGCCACAATCATGGATTTTTCAAAGGAGTATGACCAAGTGGAGAAGTCTTTTTTACGTGTAGGCAGTTTCCTTATTTTATATTCCACATTTGAAGATGAGTCTTCTAATCTCACCTTCCCTACCCACTATAAAACTACACAAAGTATTTTTAAGATTGTTTCGTACCTTACAAAATTTGATAGTAAATCTCCGTCTCTCTCCCTCAATTTAAGTCTGTAACCTTGTCCAAGAATTTTTAAAAAGCTCTTGCAAGAACAACCACACCTTAATCGTAGCACTAGCTTAAACACCCATTTTTTAAAAACCTACATTCTTTCTCGATTTCAAACCCCGATTTTTCTCTTAGGTTTGTTTAAAGCCAGACAAATGTGGAAAGATGCCTTACTATATTTTAGATACTGGCTTTATACACTTTAAAATTTATATATTTTTGCTAATGAATTTACATAGCAGGAGCTGGTCCTTTTACAATGTTTACAAATGAATTGCAAAAATTAACCTAAAAATACAACTTATTATTATGTAATCAAAAGTTTTATCAAATTAAGCCCTATTTTCATTCCTTGCTTGGTCCACAAGACAGTAAACACGACAAGGCTACTATAATACTTCATTAGACAATATAATTAGCAGTGTGAATGGACTAGAAACGAGACAGAGATTCATCGAGAACCATTGAAAAGATTAAATTATAGTGTATTCAAAAATTTGTGTAAAATTTGTTTATTCACAGCAATAATAACGCAATCAAAAGTCCATTAGATTTCATGCAGACTGTCACCGAAACCGTCCAGAAACTACTGTTATGCACACTGCCGCTTTGATAGTAATTTCATCACTATGATTATGATCATATAGAACGGCGAAACATATTCTGAAGGAGCAAAATCATTCTAATTTTTAAATACATCTTCAATTTGAATTTTGACTTTCTCATTGTACTGATTTCTAAACAAAATAAAAATGTTTCGCGTAACGAAATTAGGGTGAACTTTTAAAATGTGAATATTTCATTAAATAAAAAGTAAAATGCATTTATTTACATTCATCATTTTCAACAATTGATTTTTCAAATGAAAAATGAACTGCTGTCTTGCTTAGCAATTTTTTCCTTAGTATATCTTATCAATTGTCACAAATCGCATTTCACAATAGAGCAACAATTTATTCCACTACATTTTACAACTACTATCTACCTAGATGAACTGCTGCAATACAATTCTACAACTTCAATAAAGCACCAGTCGCAGTTTCTTCGACAAGGACATGACGGTAAAAACATCCACTTTGACCACCCACTCCTCACTTGAAATTTTACCAAAACTTGCCAACGTGCATCATCGTAAAATAATCCTTCCTTATTAAGCTACATCTACGCATTACGTTCACTCAATTTGAACAAGATTGCAAATTGCTTCCGGTAAATTAGCACAAATATTTGTCGATGATGAAAATAAAGAGAGAGTGTCTCATTCATCATCATAAGTCCTTTTAAAAACAATTTGTACATGTCTTTTCTACTCATTATTGATCCTTTTCTTGTTCATCCTCTAGTCCAACATTTTAGGGATTTTTTTTACAAAAATATGTAATCATTAAGCAAAGTGGTTGACAATGAACAAACGTGAATGGAATGTGACATTTTTACAAGCAAATCCAATGTAGAAGTGGATGAATAGTTCAGCAAAAATTTAAACCTCAACATTTTCTCTGTGGAGGAAAAACAATTGAGCAGTTCCATTTCTAATTTGTCTGTTGATGTCTAAATAATTCGCCATTGTGAGTAGAATGCAGGTAAAATAGTTCAAACAAAACAAGGTAACCTTCAACAAGGTGTAATCTAATAACCTTTATTCTAGCAGGTATTCTTATGCAATAGAAAATCTTCATATTCTCTAAAAATCTAGTATACTTTGAAGAAATGTATTAGATCATTACATCGCATGCTTTAAAAGAACATTTCCCCCTTTTCAAAGAATATAAGCCCATTTAGCTTCGAAAGTATTTTAAACTTTTGAGCTTGTGCTGGATGAGCATTATCAGAGAGAAACTTTAGCAGAGTTTTCCCTTGTAACATTCTTTGTAGCTCTGTAGTTTGATATCCTTTCTTCGATGCGTCTTTATTTAAGATTTTAAAAAATGTTTTAAAAGAAACCAACCCAAAAAGCCTGGTCATTTCCCAACATTACCATCATTATCTATCCTTTTTCCAACATCGTCATCTCCACTGTTATTATTCGGGCGTACTCCAACTCACATAGAAAATATTTAGTTTTTTTGGCACAAGCCCTGGCATCTGGTTCTACTCACTTCTAACAACATAAAAAGGAGAGGGTTCTCCTTTTTAAAAAGAAATAAAAGGAAACCTGATTCTCCAGCGAAGAAGATGAGTCGATATGTCCACGAAGCGTAAAAGAATCTTTCTATGTAGGTCTTCTATGATATAACTATGCATACATAATTATCTATATAGATTTTAAAATACGTTTCTCCCCTTATATTTTTAGGAGCAGCATTCTCCAGAAAACTATACCCATTGCTACCTGTAGAATTCTTTCAGCTAAAATATATGGCTATTGCAGCACAAACGAAAGAGGTAGAAAGGTCATCATCATAATCATCCTTGTCTACTTCTTGGTAAAAATCTTGTAAAGAATGTGGATTCTCTGGTGAAAATGGATAGACAATTTTTTTGCTACATGATCCTCCAGCTACAGACAATAATAACAAAAAAGACGCAAAGACTTATATATTAATATTTTTCAGTACTTTCTTTCTTAAATATAGTTAAAAAAAAGTTAACGGGAAAGCTTCGGTATAAACTCTCTTTGAAACGTTCGTTTTACATTATTTACTTTTCACTATTGTATGAAACAATTGAAATTCAAGGGAGATTCGGCAGCACCGTTTTAGTTTTTAAAACTGCTAAAACTAGAATTCTTATTTTTTCCTATTTTACTTCATGGTTACGTCATTTTTTTTGAGATGCTTTGATGATAGTGGCATAGTAATATTTTACTGCCATTTCTCTCCCAGTTTTAATATTTTGCACCGCCTTTTCTCGCTTTTTTCATGATTTTATTTTTTGCAAAGTCAGAGGTCATCTATCATTGTATGAGTCATATAGTTTTCAGATCCAGATGTAATATTTCACACAAGACAAGAGAACTTATTTAATTTATATTTTAAATGGGAACACAGGTTGGAGTTTTTCACAAGCTATTATCATTTTTATGAAAAATGCTTTGTGAAATGTAGCAAGTTTCAGGTTAAAAGCTACGTTATGTAATGCATACTATTCTTTTTAAAATGTTTTAACTTTTTTACAATGAAAGTGTGAAAACGCCGCATGTTTTGGATATGGAACTGTAGCAAAATTTTAGTGCTTTATTACTTTAGCACATTCTGCTAATTTCTTTTATATTTTTTACAACGTATTTTATTCATTTTTCCTTGAGAAACTAACCTTCAATTTTTCTATTTAGCAAAAAACGCGTCTAAAATTTATGCATTTAATACCTTTTCCAGATATAGACTATAATTACATGGAGATATTTAATTTTTACTATAATTTTGCCCTTATTACACGTTCTTGGGATGCCGACGCCATATAAAGTAACTTACCCTGAAAACAGTTACGTAATATTTTTTCACTCAACCTTAAATAATTTTTAAAGTAAGGATCCGTGTTTTACAAGGATTAAAGAGGATACATATATGAGCCCTTTTTAAATGAAACCACCAATACTAGAGTTCCCGTTATCATCTTCGTTTCTTCATTTTATAAATTAATTACAAAAGGAAATACATATTTAAAAACTCGTGTGAGTTTATTTTAATGTCCGCATTCATTAACATCACGTCCATCATGTACAACTTGTGAGATTCCTCTAATGCTTGTATAATTAAACATTAAGATCGTGTCAGACAAGAGCTTCTGTTATTTCTTGCTTTTCGTTAAAACAATCCCTTTATCTTATATTTTTATGCTTAACTATGATTTACATGTGCAATTAAATAAAAAGCTGAATTTGTACAGAGTACTATATTTAATTGTTTTTCAAAACGTTAGAAAGATTACGCAATGTTGACTTTTAAAATGCATCATCATTCATAGTCTGTATGTATGATGATAACTAACTGACAATGCAATTAAATTGATATTCTCAATATCCATTTTAGATTTAAAATGATATAAAATGACAGAAAACAAGTCTAAACGGAAGTTAACTTCCGTACAAGAAGAAAAGACGACCACCTATCTGCATTTATACGGTGACGATCAGCGTTACTTTTCTCAGTGATTTATGATGCAAATATCTGCATCAAAAAACGTTATATCTAACCTTATAGCTTGTAAAATGTTGATGTGATTGCATTTTTAACTCATTCATAGCATTTAAAAGAAATTCATTGCTATAAGACTATACAACAGTACTTTGTTTCCGGTTAAGGAAATACCATTCATTTGACAAAGTTCATTCAAAATGTTTCGAAGAAGGAATGATATTTCATGGCACAACAGGAATGATTCAGCGAATAAATTGCAAAGTTCTTCCATTTAAATAAAAAAATAATGCTCCAGATAATTAAACATATATACAGATACTTAAGAATTAATACATAGAATACTGGGGTTTTATGCTTGTCACCAATTGCAAATTTAAGTTTTAATTAAATATTTAAAGATAAATTGAAAAAAAGCCTAAAAATTAAAACATTTTTGGCAGCACGACGGTTAGCGTCGTTACACAATCGCCACCTTCCAACTTTAAAGCAAACTTAAGCGAATAAATTCAAAACTAGCAAGTCCAGACGGCGCAGGCACGCTCGCATTTTTTATCAAAACACACGTGAGAGGTTTGCTTATTCCTCTTACAATAAAAATTCCATATCTCACAGCGTTCCTCCAGCCAATGCTGACCTCAACCTTTTCACACTCTCATTTTTGATTGGCCGCTGCACCCTCAGAATCTCTTGGCATCGTTAAGAAAAGCGCTTGGGTTATGCCTAAACAAAGCCTCTCGCCTATGTTTACTTGCATTCCTCCGCAGCAGGTTTTCAAAGCATTGCAGGGTCTCCCCCTCAGCCTTTAATTTAGCATTGCACACCTGGAATTTTTAACAACTTGGTATAGGATTGGTCCGTTGGACCACCGCGTAATTCAACAATTTCTCCGAAACTTATCCTTTGAATGTTATCGGCAGGCACAAAGAAGAAGGTCAGCAGGGGCAGGGAAATACATGGAGAGGTTGGGATTGGGGGTAAGAAAGAGGCAGGTCTCGATACAACTTCAACCCTTCTCTGCAAAATAGGAACATGAAATGCTTTTTTTCCTACTTTTTTAATTATTCTCTCGTTGTTGGCTCCTCTCCTCTTTGCAATAATGTGCTCATCATTTTTTTTACTTTAAACCCTTCTATTCCTATTTTTTTCTATTCTCAATTAAATTTAACCAGGAAATAGTTAAAATAAATGTTTAATTAAATGTTACTAGAGAGATTAGAAAGTTAAATGAGAATTTACCCTGTTGTATGAAATTATCAATTTAATTCAACACTGCGAAATCAAACAAAAAAACGATAATTGTCCAATTTTAATTGCCCAAGATAAATAGTTAATTGTTGGTGTGATTAAAGTCAAAAGCAAAAAGTTGAACAAAGGCTTCGGCAAATGTTCAACAAATTATGGAATTGAATGTTGTTGGATGAGGTAAAGTAAATGCATTTTTTTGCTTTTTTTGCTCGAGTACTCGAATAGAAGATTTGTATTTAAAAGCATTATGGTTTTGTGACAGAATAAGGTTGTTTACAAAACTATGGAATTGCTGATGATTGGTGAAGGAAATTTAAAGTAAATTAACGGTTTTTTAAATTTTGATTACAGATTTATAAGGACAACGCTTGAATAGTTGGAGAGAGGAAACTATGAAGAAAAAGAAGTTAAAATAATGCTGTGAGAGTAAACCAGTTATAAAAAGGAGTTTAAAACGCTGCTTTTTCAAGTGCTTTATATTAAAAAGTTTTTAAAGAGGTGAATACGGAGTGATATGAATTCAGCTGGAGACCTTGGTCTCCTTTCCAGTGGTCCAGGAGGTATATCCAGTCCCCAACAGCAAGCATTCGCCGTTGCTGCATCTTCCCCTTCTTCGTCGTTGAATTCAAAAACAATGATTTACAGTCCTAACACGAACAACATGGGGTCTCCAATGAGTGGAAATCAATCCGGTTTAGCTTCAAATAATTTAACAACATTCACAGGAAATGATACTCTTGTCCCATTCACTTCATTTGAAGACGACGCATACAACGTTAAATGGACTAAGGTGAATGACGCGTTGAACAGCCAATTCAATTCAACCCAGACATAAAAGGGGCAACTCCGTCTCCTCGCTCTTTACACACCGCAATATTAGTTGGAGAAAAAATGTA
>JAHZNK010000967.1:0-21609 GCA_027744615.1 Lepidocyrtus cf. nigrosetosus NNG-2020 | reverse complement strand
GTGGTCATGTGATAAAAGGTATGAAAGATAAAAATGTGCATATGAAAAAAATATTCACAGTATAAAGGTATCCAATGATTTGAATGAAACTGATAAAGCGGACACTGATCTGGGGGTATGCATATATGCGTGACATGATATTTTGACCTAAAACCGCAAAATGAGTTTACGACGGAAGACCAACCCATAAGGGGTTTAAAAACTTAATTCTGCTATGAATTTTTTTGATTAAGCAACGGTATTTTCATAAGAACTACATTTTAACATGTAATAAACCTTGTATTTTAGTATGATTATTCAAAAATACTTTTTTCTGAATCGGGTTTAAGGTTTATGATAGTAACTTTCTACATTTCAAATTAATAGACCGGGTATTATTTTTGTAAAATTAATTGCTAAAATAATAACCCTTCATTTATGAATCTTATATGTGTTTTGCACATTCGGCTAATCTTCTTACTTTTAAAAAGTTATACTCCAGTAAGTACATAAATTTTGACAATGGTGCTTCATTATATTTTAAATTCAAACATTTTCTATTTGAGTACACGCCTCGTTTAAGCGAAGCTTGTTAGCACCCGTCACAATGAATTTGTGCGAGAGAAACAGTGAGAAAGGTTGATAAAGGAAAGTACAGAGGGTAAAATGCTACAAAAGGACTTCATATGTCATGTCATGATTAAATGAGAATAGAAGTGTAAAACTCAGTGGCCGTACCAAAATAAAATTGATTTTTCATGATTTAGCAGTTTGCGAGTATTTGGCAAAAACCAAGTCATCTTACAATCTTTAATTTTCAAAAACCCTTCAGACATAGCAGCAGTGTAACACGGAAAATAAATTTAGCAAAGACAAAGCCTTAGAGCTAGTAAGAAAGCGTGAATGCAGGAAAAGGAACCAAGCAAAAATTTTAAAACGTCATTTGAAAGAGAACATTGAGTGAAATGAATGAATTAGACATTCTATTCATGCAAACTTATAAAGTACATTAAGCCTGGGAGAAGAAAACTTGTCTGTGCACGAATGAACTAACCCATATTACTCTGTATGGGTTAAGATTTATTAATAATTTTGCACAAAAGAAAGGTAAAAGTAAGTAAAGCTGTGTTGTCGGAAACGAAAAATACGAGAGATCAAATAGCACACAGATCAAGGCATTATTATAAAAGCTTATCAGCTAAAATTTCAAATCTTTTTGAAGTCCCACCACAATACCATCCTCTTTTGAAATCATTATGAGAATAATTATAAATGATTAGTCGTGACATTACGACATCACTTTTTACTAAATCTCATCTATTCTGTCATGAATCATGATATCGTAGCATGGCAAATTGATACTTTACTTTGCTGATTAGACTTTTGATGTAAATTTCAGTATCTCATTATAAAAAGAAGATGGTTTTATACTTTAAATTTGTTTACCATGTTGGGAACCCAGTTCGATCCAAATATTTCTTAACTTTTACACGTGCACTCATTTCTCCTCTGGCTTTTGTTTGGCATGGAAGTAAGATGAGATCAATAAAGGGTTTGTCGTGCATGAGAAATGCTTTTTCCTAGCTATTTCATGACTTACCTCAAATAATAACACGCTTGGAATGAAGTGAATGATATTTTTTGTCATTGTATGGTTATATTTGACCGTTTTTAGAAGAGAGAGAGAGAGAGAGAGGTCATGTCATATGAATAATAGACAACTGTTTACGTACATATAGTAGTAGAATAAGCACTTTACCCTGAGGTTAATTTTTCATTCAGAGATTTTTTAAAATTGTTCCTGCTTGGAGAATGGAATGCTTTCTATTTATAGTTCAAAATCAGCATTAAACTTTTGGGTTTTTGTTTCGCTCACGACACAAAAGATTCACACAAGCAAGAAAATGCGAATCAATGCTCGGCTCAGTCAGATTTAATACATTTTTCATGAGATGCAGATTTTCATTATTTTAAGCCTTTTTAGTTGTACTTATAACGTTAGCTTTAGAATTGTTTACTTTACAACGCCGTTGAAGACGATGAAGTTTAAAAAATCAGAAAGGGCTAAAAGGATGTCGATATTATTATGATCATGGCAATCTCACGCATGCATGCTTTCTTTTATATAGAAGAAAAAAGGGCACAACACAAGACAAATTAGCTTTCGAATGCCTGCCATTTCAATAAGCTCAAGGAAAATTGTATTATTGCTTTCAGTTTTTCTTGAGCAAACAATTTGCAAGAATTTAAAGGCTTCTCTTTGTCTATTCTTCATTCTTGTTGAAATTTTAGTTCAAACCGCAACGTACTAGATTTACAAAGCTGTTCCAATTATAATTAATTCATATCCTTTTAGAATAGCACTTTACTATTATGCATTTTGATGACATAATGATTTTGTTGATTTGAAGCTAATTGCGGGTTATCTAATAAAAATTAGTCAGAGGCAGAATTAATTTTCTTACAGATAATTTCTGCTTAATAAATCTGCGTACTTTTTTAATGTTGACAATAATGGAAAATTGAGGAGATGAAGATTGAATAAAATGATTTTTTTATTCATTATTTATTTCTATGAAACTTCAACTTATAAAGTCAAACTTTAACAAGTTTCCTTTTGAATGTTTCCTAAAAAAAATGGAATAAAACTTGTCTGTTATGCCTAAATAAAAGGTTATATTCCTACAATGATTTTCTACGAGATTTGCCTACTTTATTTTCGTTTCGGAAAGTATATCGTCTTACCGTAATAATGATCGTTCACAGTTGAATGGACTTGTAAAAAGTTTATCTCTCCATTTTTGCACTTAAAAGGCAACAACCAGCTGGATACAGATAAATAAAGAGGTAATAATAATCAAAACCTTTTCTGCATTACGTAATAACTTTTACTTACTTTCCTTACCTAAGAACGGCAAAGAAGATTAAACACGCTCAAAGACAAAAGGGGAAGAAATACAAGAAAAAAGTGGTCATTTGTTGAAAGGTGGTTATCATTCATGTTTTCTCTTGTTGCAGCCCAAGTTGGGAGAGAGTAAACAAGTACTTCATCTTTTCCTCGTTTAATACAAATGATTCAGTAAAAACTAAAACCCTTGCTGTATAGTAATAATAATAGCCGTAGTAGTAGCTTGAAATAATAATGAGAAACTAAATTGTGGTTTCCGTGTTCCCGTCCTTCCATTATTAGCGAAGGTTTTTTCCTCAAAATAATACATCATGTTATGCAATACGGTATTGTACCTCACTTTCTTACTGCCGACCACCACCACAACCTCAGTGGTGCATTTTTAGGATTTTTTCTTCTTTTCCATACGGGAATAATTTACAGTCAGACGTTTCTTGTAGTATTCTGGTTAGCCCCATGTTTTTTTTCGTAAGGAAGTACATTTCCCTTGTGGGAATATGGGTATTCAGTTCTCACGAGGGTATCATAAACATCACGATAAGAAACCGGAACAAGACAAGTGGACGTGAATTAAAATTTAAAGTTGAAGCTTTACTAACAAATCTAAAAAGGAATCGTTAAAAGGAAAGTAAAATTTTTAGCTATAGAATTGCCGGAACAACTTGTTCAAAAAGATGTAAAATTGTAGTGATATGTAAAAATAGTGGAGAATGTGCATAGCTCAAAGTTTCGGTAAAAAGTTAAGGGATTAGAATTTGCAATTTAGGATTTTGGTGAAGTGAAAAAAGCTTTTTTATTCTCTGGGAGAAGAATCAAATTCATCTTTTCTTTAGCTACACGAATATTATGCTTCCAACAACAGTAAATTTATATATACAACTCCTCAAAATGATCCTTTCTCAATGAATCAAAAACTTGTATCTACTGGTGTGAGATGAATTCTATATACAGGCCAGTCAACAATGGCTCTACCGAGCTAAAAAGTAAAAAGGCGGAAGGATGATTTCCGTTGTCTTCTGATTGATATGATATACGATGATATGCAAAATCATCTTCCTTCTTTTATAAAAATGCTATCTTTCTGATACTGCCCCGAGTAACTTTTTTATTTCAAGCACATTGTAAGTTGCAAAGCTTACACTATTCTTAACTATGCGGCAGGTATAAATAACTACCTATATCAGTATTATGAGTCAGTGTACATGTAAAAAGATTGCCTCTTCAATCTCGTTTAAACTGAACAAATAAAAAATCCAATCCACTCAATTTGCTGGCACATCTTCAACAATTCGTATCATACCGTTTGCCACTTCAATTTTACAGAACAAATAACAATGAAATTGCAAACGGTCTTGTCTACCTACATTACACGGCATACGGTTGTTGCGAAATGGAAAATTGAAAGGTGGAAAAGCAAATCGCTACAACGAATGCAAACCATGGTGGTGAGTGAGAGTTGTTGTTAGATGGATTAAAAATGAAAAGGCACGGCATTATCATACAAATTGGCTGTAAAACGATGAGCAATATTGTTAGTAACGATTTATGCTGATTGTAGTTAAGATTATTCCTCAATCAACTTTAACTATTACCTAATGGTCATGCAGGAAGTAACATAAAATCTGACAAAATTACAAGTTGAGTATAATTCATTTATTTAAGCATAAAATCAAACAGCTCCCACACATAACTCTTTTGACATCTACAATTGTTGTTTAGTTTAATGACAATGATTATTGTGGTTCTGTGAATTACCACACAAGTTAACCGCATTTTGTTAATGATTTTTAGGATTTTAGGAAGAATTTTAGGAGCTAATTAAAGTTGTCCTAATTTTTCAGCAATTTGATTGATAATATTTGGTGTTATTGGTGCACCTTTGTCAGCTTACTTGTATTTTCATTAAGTTGTTTGAAAATCATGAGGACAAATTACTTTTAAAGATGATACATGAAGATGCATTTCAACTTAATTGTTATCATAAAAGGGAGCAGCTCGCAGTACAGTTATTGCTTTAATTGATGTTACAAAACTTAAAATCTTTTGTTTGGTGATGCACAAACCGGAAGTAAAGTATATTCCTACCTACATCCGTACGCAGACGATTTTTTAAGCTTCGTAACTTATTTTACTTGCCTAATTTGTTCGTAAACATGTTCATTTGCCTTGCTATCGTCGTATCATCACGTCGTGCCTTTTCTTAGCCTTATTTTGTAGAGCGCATTTGCTAAAAAGGATTTTGTTGAATAACATGGCGTTTCAATTGAGTACACTTTTAGCAGCGCAGCAGGTGTTAAACGCTCATTTCTTCAATTTGAACTTTGATGATTTCAGTGAATCTTTTTGTTCAGTCGTGCTTCACATTCCGTTCATTAGAAACCTACAGAGAAGATGAAGAGAGTTTCGTTCGTGATGTATTTTTAAAAAACAAAGTCGTATGCTTTGATGAGATTACTCATCTTAACTCAAATTAGTTAAAGAAACAAATAATAAGTCCCGTGATGTGAGAATAAAATCTCCATTTTTGAATCATCAACGCATCAACTATATATATTATCAAAATCGCAACACAATCCGAAAATCATTACGTACCACTTTTATGTTGTAATTTATTGTAAATATATAACGGTTTAAATAATATAAATGGTATTATTTTAAACACACAATTATAATTAGCAATTCATATTATTGCCTCAGAATTGCCACAATAATGAAGCAGTTATTTCTATCAAAGTTAAAGACAAACGATTCTAGTTAGAATGACTCATGCAAATCTAGAACAATCACAAAAATAATAAAAACCTCAACCTTTACGCGGAATGATTTTATAAAGGTTGATATCTCTTTCTTTTAAATGCCAGTCAGAACAAAATCAAAAAGAATTAATTAACAGTAACATAGCCAGACAAAATGGCACCGCGGTGACATTTCTATGAGTACATTCCCTACACTAATTAATTAAAGACAACAAAATTAAGAAAACAATCAAGACGTCTCAAGCTGCACTTGCTTTAATCCACTAGATTAAACGGGATCAGAAATCAAAAGAATTCTACCGATTTAGATATGTTTAAGAACAGTCTTACTATGCTACTAGATTGGCGTCATTGTATTTGTGACTGACAATAAAACAGCATCTTTCTTTTAACAAAAAAGTGTAATAGCTTGTCAAAACACTTAAAATTGTTATTTATTGTTTTCTGGGCTTGTCGTAACCTGTCATCTCATCAAAATTTAGACCAACCAACCCAGGAAGTGTAAATTAAAGAACGTGCTGAAGAAACAGTAAATGAAAAATATGATTGCGAAACATGACAATTCACTCTCGTTTGGTTTTCTTTATAATCTACGAGAATGATGATTATTATTAATACTACGTCGTCGCTCTTCTTTTAAGCTTCCACTAACCTAAAGTTGTAGCTGTTGATCTCAGCTTTAGTAGTTGTAATCCAAAACAATAACAATGCAATGTCTGTTTTAATGATCTCTTATCAAATCTAATTACATTTCCTATTCATTTGTTTTATTATCATAATCGTCTCCATTGCTTGATTCATCTGATCATAATCTCTTTTTTAATCAATGTCAAAGTGTTCACCTTGACTTATCAAATTGCAACGTTTTCCAAAATGCAATATTATATGAATGTGCTATTGAAAAATTTATCATTATCTGATTTCTCCTTCTGTGAATGAGGGCATAATAGTAACACAGTACTTTGTACATATTTATTTTGGCAAACTATCAATTGATCTACAAACCATTTCCGTCTTCCAGAAATTTTTGCAGCATTTAGATAAACCTTGAGCAATCTTTGCAATTTATGCATATTACATAATGAGCCTATGTGTGAAATGGTTCAATTGATTGATGGGATAAATAAGGGAATTTTTTTTCTTGTTTTACTTTTGATGTTTCATTTTACCAAGAAATGTTTGTCATGTATTGAGTATTTGTATTAACGAGCACACCTGTCACAATTGTTTTGATGTAAACTTCAAAGCGGTTGTGAAAAAAGGTTTGGAAGGCTTAACTGTTTTCTTGCTTAACATTAAATCATTAGACGTCATACGACTACATTGTTCTATTTGATAGGTTCATTAACACTTTTTAAAGACAGCTGCCAAAAATTGAGAGAATCCCTCTCACCTGATTTTGTTCTTTTTAAAGTTTGTCTTTTGTGACATGAATGAATTCTTATTTAAGGAAGTGGTGCTCATTTCAAGTTTTAAACAATTCAAGTATGAGGATGTAAAAATCTCAATAGAGTTCAAGAACGGACTAAAACTTTGTCCTTTTATTTTTTGTGTAATTAGAAAGTAAAGGAAGTTTGAAAAATGATTGGGATGATTGCAAGAAGTACAGCAGGGATGATACCCAACCCAACCGCTAAAGCTTGCCCTGAGGTGAAAAAATATTACTGCGCGGAGCAGAAAGATTAGGAGGACAAAATAGGTACGTCTATGTCATCTCTTCATCATTAAGTCCACTTTGTTCCTTTTAAAGTTGCCTGTGCTGCACTAATGACGGCAAAAATGGCTGCCTCCTTGCAAGCAATTGTACGTAATTAGGAGCTGGAGGTGACACAATTCGATACTGTGCGTGAGAGACCAATTCCTGCATGACGGAAGTGTATTTCTGCTTTATATATAGTACCTACTTTAACATAATTACTAAAATATAGCAAAAATTTTTTATTACTTTTGCTGACGAATAAAAAAGTTTGAAGTTTCTCAGTTTTGATCTTAATCGAGTAAGTGTGAAGTGTGGAAGTGAAAAAGTAGAAAGTGTGCCTTAGCTTAACACAATAAGGAAAATAGGTAATGTCGTGAAAAATCTTACAGATGAAATATTAATTTGCTAAAGAGAGAGTTATACTACTCCACATACCACCACGGGTTTTGTTTTAATGTAAATTCCTTCCCGTTTGAATATAAAAATAATGCATAAATTTTATTTTATTTAAGTGTCACAAATTTTGAAAATTCTCAACTGCAGCGTAGATTTTTCTGATGCAGTTTCCGGAGTTTTTAATAATATCTGGAACGTTGGCATACTTAATATGTGACGGTGACATTAATTGTCTAATTGCCTCCCACCAAGTTGGAAACACTATAAACACGAATATTTTAATTAAACCTACGTGTCTACAAAATATATCAAAATTATTCCTTGCAGTATGAAATAGGTAGTGGAAAAGAGGTTTTAAGGTTTTTTCTGAATTAGGACTGAAAATAGAACACTAGCACATTTCCATACTTAGCTATTTTCCTCCAAATCCTTTGCTAATAACTAGACTAAAAACATACACTGTTTCGAAAAGTACTGGATACATATTATTAGCATAAGTCGTTTGATTTTGGATAATATACGTCTTTAATCGCTGAACTCAAACCAATCTAAAGAAATGGCAATTCTAGTAAATACTAGAAGACATATCGATGCATTGACTTTGATATTACTAAAAACACTTTACGTCAGTAGTTTACTATTTAGAAACTTAAAAGCTTTTTTTACTCATCTTCTACCGGTTTTTTCATCCAGGAAAACCTGGATATTTTTTTCTAATCAAAAGTTATAGTGGGGTTTTTTTGATTTTCTTGCCAAATTTGCTGATTCCAACAACTCATGTAATTAATTTCCAAAACGGGAAATAATGTATTTAGTACAGTTGGCTGACTTGTAGAGATTTACATGCAAAGTGTGTCTGATATTCTAATTCCAACGAAAAACTTCTTTGCTGTTGTAGCTCTTTTATTGTTTCATTGTTTTCCACTCAACTTTTCTAATCGTACATTTATACATATTTGTGTTCTCCTTTGGCTGCTTTTTGGCTACTCATTCTCGCAGTCTTAAAAACTCTCGAGTTATCAGGAAACCAACGGCTACTTTGTTCCAGTTTTGTTTTTGCTGGTCCAACTTCTATCAACGTCAAAACAACATAAAACTTTAATCCGTTAAAATCATTCCATGTGTTTTGTTTGCTATTCGTGTTTATAGCGCATTATATAACTGGTGCTATTGAGAAAGTATAATATGTACTTCCTGTATCTCAACGATTTCTAGTCCTTGAAAAAGCCTTGCCTAAAGTAGCAAATACAGATTATTGCCACTTGTATTTTCTAAACAATTGTCGTAAATGAAGAAAGAAGTTTGACTAAAGAGCTTTTCCTTTGGCTTCAAAGATATTTATGTATCACGTTCAAGAATACTCAAGAAAAAATTTAAAAGGAAACAAGTTCTTTTACACAAGAAAACACTTCCTCTTTTTGTTTACTTTCTCCAATTTTCATGACGGGACAAAATGTTCCGCCATGTCCTGGCCTGAAAGTGAACAGATGTAAAAAACCTTGTTTCTGAGCACAAAAGTGTTCAAAACATTAACTAGAAAAAATCCAGCCCAGTCCATAATATTGTCTAATCCAATTCGTAGAATTCAGTCAACATTTCACCTCCTTTTCCATTTACTTTTATTATGTCTCAAATTGATGTATAAATTTAAATGTATGTACAAAATATAGATAAAATATGTTTACAGCTTTCTTTTTTAAACAGTTTTGTTTTTTACAATAAATGGAAAATCGATTATTTTATTAGGGATAGATTCGTGTCGAATAAAAAACTGTAATCGGCAGGATGTAGTCTATGAGTTTGTGGAATACATTGACATAAGTATAAATAACGCATAAGCATATAAATGAACACATTACAAGGCAATTGAAATGTTGCTGTTGTATTGCTTTCCCTGTAATGGATTAGATTCTTGAGTACAAAGTGCCGTTGTGACTTTCCTTTGAAGCTTTGCTCACATGCCGCAATTTCATTTATTAAAAAATCTCGCATTAGCATTCGGATTACATTTCATTGAATTTTTTAAAAGAAGCAAAAAGTGGGTTTAACTTTTCGGCATCGTGATGTACCTTTTTTAGAAGAGTGGATAGAAGTTTACAAGATACATTTTCAATACGACGACAACAGTATCGTTGACATACTCAAATATTCAAAAACTTCCTTCTATGGAGGATTTCTACAAGAAAGTAGCCCATTAGTGATTTTAGATAAGAACTTAATGTTTGTGGATTAGACATTGAATTTTAAAGAAAGTGCTTGTATAAACAATTGAAATGAAATCCTTCTTATGATAGTTAATGTGGGAGTTAAGAAAGCAGAGCGTTTCAAATTTGGGCTAACCTGCTACAATTCTTTCGCATATTTGGGTAGTAAATAGTTAGGCAAAAGTATCACGGAGAATAAACCAGTTCAAATGAAAGCCAAGACCAAAGAAAAGCAGAAAAGGTATAAATTATGTTGGGAAGTAGTGAATGAATGTATAAGCCAGCAGTAGTCATTTATTGCAACCTAAGCTAATCATTAACATACATGCAAATATTTAAACATTCATCCATGCACGAACAGAGAACTTGGAAACTACGAAATGAGTCCAAGTGGGGAAAGTAAATACAATTCCCTGTGCTAATTCGACAGAGCTCTCTGCAAGTGCCAAAGTAGAATCAAGTTTCCGTTTGGTGAAGTTTACCAAAACAACACGGTTTTGTTTGTTTGTAGCAATTAGCTGATCGTTTTGGTAGTAGTAGCCGTGAATTTTCTTTGTATCAAATGATGCCGTAAAAGAGCTGGTATTTAATCAAGTCGTTGATGACGGCGAATATTATGGTGAAAGCTGCATTGTAAGCTGTAAATTTTCTTCTCCTAGTATTGATTTGTATTTAAAGGCATTCCTGTGATTAAGATTGTGTATGAAAACTAGTAAGTAAACTTTCACCGTAATCCAGTCATTTCAAATGTATATGAAGTAAAAGCACTGCAAATATTTTGGAAAAGCTTGTTTTGTAGGAATCCACGACGTGTCGTGCCATAAACAGGCAATGTATGAAAATGGAAATATTAATACCAAGTTGCCGTGTTACAACCATTACCTATATGTATTGACTCCGAGTTTAAGTGTAATTGTTCAGGTGTGTGCGTGACTATTCACAATTTTTGAAAGTTCTTTGTTTTTCTGCCGTGCCAATGCAGTCCAAAGGAATTTTTATATCTCCCTTGATTATGGCTTTAAAGATGTGAGTAAATAATCGTCTGTTTTTTCGGTAAATAATGGAACTTTTCGGTTTTATGGGTGAATATCAGAGGAAATTTTTCTTTGTCTATGTGTGGACAGTACATGAACGCTATTTCAAACATAACATATATATATAGTTTGAATATTAGTTTAATACACGTTAGTTTCTTCGTTCATACCACTTTTGCATGGAACTTTTCTACAAATGCAAAATAGAAAACAAAATACTGCTTATAGCTTACCATTTGTGTAAGTATAATGACAATAATCAAAATCAAATGTACTAAAGCAGCTAGCACAACCCTCTCTGACGTCTTTATAAGCATAAAATACATTATTGCATGTTTAAAACCCAATACAATATCCAATCCTGTTAATTTTGTCAATTGATAACTTAAAATTTTGAAATAGTCATCTATTATAATTTCGTCGTCCGTGAAATGTATAATATTATGCAAAGCAAGCAGAAATTGTCAAGGACTTTTCCTCCTCTTCAATTTTTAAGAGCCAACCTCGAGATTTTATTTATAAATTAAAGAAAATAGCTGAATTTACAAATATGGTTTGAGAGTAAGAAGGGCTATTAAAAAGAAAATTCGTCGTAATGTAGCTGTAAGCAAAACACTTTGTTCAAGGTTGAGACATTGCGGGTGAAATTTGCAATAAAGTCTACAATTTCCATTTTGACAGTAATAAAGCATTTTGCAGGCTTATTTAAAAGCGACTGTAGATAATTTTTTTATTAAATTTAGTATTTAACAAATAATTAAAACCAAATTTTAATATGATAATGGTTTGCATTATTTAAGCATATATATATCTTAATAGAGTTCACTACTTGCATTTTTTCCTTTAAGAGTACTTCAGCTCTTTGTATTTTTTCTAAATTGTGATACTTGTGATATTGAAAACGGCCAGGTCTGGTGAGTCTGTAAAGTGCTTTCTCTTTTGTTAATTAAGCAAATAAATATGCAAAATGATTCGTAAACGTTTTTAATTAATTTACAAAAGGTCTTTACTATTCTTAGAGAAGGTTATCCTAATATTTAAGAAAAATTCAAAAGCTATTGAATAACTCAGTTAAAAATATGACAAGATTGTGTAAATTGTGACTCTGCCCAGTTTTTAATATTTGCTTTAGTCGTTCCAAACTTCCTTTTTAAGTGGCTCTTAAAAAGCAATTCAGTCACCTATCCATCATTCTGCCTCCCCGCTGGCGATACTAAACCTACTTATGCTAAATAAAGATTTTTAAAGCTTTAAAGAAAAACGTTTTTTTCTTTTTATGTTCCTCCCTCTGTTCCTGTCTCTCGACTTTGGCAAGATTTTAAAGAAATAATCTTACGCACTTTTTATGACTGTTCTAATAACAATAATGAGCCTGAAGTGGATGGGATGATGCACAAAAGGAAAAGGCAGAAATAAAGTTAAAATTGCAAATGAAAGCGTCAAGGACTAAAACTTCATTTGCTTATGGCACTAAAAAGCTGCGGTAATAATGGTGTAAAAACTTTGAATTCATGTTTGTTAACAAAGCACAAAAAGTTTTATTTGGCTTAAGCAATCCGCTAAAACTACCATTAACACGCGTAATTGCTATACGTTATGCAACTTGCGAACCCATTCTAGTACTCATCCGAGGGAGAGAGATTATGTCAAAAGTCTTTCTCTCCCTAAATAATTCAAACTGAAATGCAATAATAATGAAATCCAAAAGAGAACTTTCTAACGTATCCTTCCATTGACATTTTGGTTTGCCAAATGACAAGGAAGTTTCATCCGGTTTTCACGGAGAATTGTCAATATATACATACATCCATTGTATTATGTTAATGGGCTGTGCACAGCTTTATTGCTGTTTGTAATGAGATGTTCATTTGTTTTGCTGATGATTATGTTGGTGGGTGAAGACGGGTGGGAGAGCCTCTTCAATCAGTGTTTTCCCTTTTTCATTGTCTTGCCGCCTCATAAAATCAAAATGTGGAGCAAGAATATTATTATTTTAGGAAACGAAAAGACATTACTGATCTTAAAAGCTTTTAAATTGACATCGTTTTGTTCATATCAGCGGTTATATGTAAACAGTAATAATCATTATTTATCATATTTAACCATCATTAATCACATATACCTCCACGACTGTGCGTCCATGGCTGATTATGACCTGAAGATGAAATGTTTATAAACATCAATTTGTTTTTCTTCCTCAATTTTTAAGCAATTCTTAATTTCTCATGGTTTTAGCGTATTCATATGGTTTTAAGATTTTATCTGCTGAGGAATTCAAAGGTTTAAAAAGCTTAAGAAATACTTTACTTGACAAGTCTCCGAATTTTTTAAATCCTTTTAGCAGCAAAATCGCTGCTATTAAATGCGATCTCTTTGGAAGGATTTTGCATAATTTTCACATAAAATATAGATGATATTAGGTTTATTTCCTGTTTGTGATGTGATTGTTTCTAAGAGTATTGCGCACAATTAGCTTAATACCAGTCAAATGGAAATTTTATGTTCGTGTTTGTCCCCACAAAAAAATAAATAACGGTTATTTTCTAACAGGCAACCACTGCTTAAAATGTCAACATATATCTCCTGCCTATCTGTTATTTGACGTTTCTCCGTTAGAAAGATTAAAAAGCTGCTTTTGTCATTTGTTAAAAGCATCATATAACTCTTATGATGATTTATAAAAAATTGCTCACTATAATACATAACATAGTTCAATTTGTAAAATTTTTGATTGAAATGTGCAACTACATAAGTCAATCGTTTTAGGAATGGGCTCAGAAATACATAACATTGGAATTTGTATGACGATTTGCTTATGATTTTTTATGAATATTTCAATTTGTGAACAATGAAAAGGAAGTTGAATAGATGGACAAAAATTGAAAACTGATTTTATGATTGTGTGACAGGTTTTCAGTAGAGAAAGTATAAAATATTTATTTCGATTTTAGTATTCATTCTCATGTATTTCCTTCCACCTCACTGAAAATCCTGACCGTAGTAAAGATAATTTGAAGCAAGCGTATTCTCTCACGAACACAAAAAATAAATGTATTATGAAAAGGTGGAATTCATTTCCTTGATTAAATTTTAAACACTGCCATATAGAGTAATATAATTTTAAATATAATACATGGTTTTATAGTATTTATGCAATAGAAAAGACATAAATATGAA
Source organism: Lepidocyrtus cf. nigrosetosus NNG-2020 (assembly GCA_027744615.1). Taxonomy (NCBI): domain Eukaryota; kingdom Metazoa; phylum Arthropoda; class Collembola; order Entomobryomorpha; family Entomobryidae; genus Lepidocyrtus; species Lepidocyrtus cf. nigrosetosus NNG-2020. Next base: position 7,456 of record JAHZNK010000967.1, on the reverse strand, counting down.
ATGAAAGCTATAATTTTTGTATATTTATATTTTTTGTTTCAGATGAAATAAACGACAGAATTTGAAGATGCAACCATCACTGTTGGAATGAAAAGGAGCAGGAAATAAGTGTCTCTTTTTCACTTGAAGTACAATGGAACGAAGGAAGTGATTTAAATAGAAAAAATATTTAAAGTGAAACTTATAAAGCTTAGATGCAATCTACAGTGTTATTGTGAGAGAATATCATATGCATAATCAAAATATAACTTGGAAGGCAAACTTTTTCCTGACAAAGTTGTGCCAACAACGGAAGAAAGATAATAAGTGTGGTGGTGGCAATAAACCTGAATCAACCTTGATTTTGAAACAAAAATCAGAATGGCAGATCTCATGACGACACCCTCTTCATCATCATTACCAAATGATGGTGGTGGAGGCGGAGGAGGTTTAAATGGAAGCGTTATTCCTACTGCGATCATCATGGATGCACAGAGTGTGACAGCTTCTCATCATCATCAGCAGCCCTCTCCCTTGTTAATATCCTCTTCGCCATCTTCAAATGCCATTTCTTCCCCAGCAGGATTTGAAGGAGGAGGTGGTGGAGTCCCTTCGTCGTCGTTATCTTCAGCGGCAAACGGAACAATAACAAAAAGTCCACATCCGCATCATAACAACAATGGGCAGCAAATGAGTTGCATTGTTGATGGGAATTGCAGCAGTAATAATAGCAGTAGTAATAATTGTAATAATGCCCATCATCACCACCACTTTCATAATAACAATAAAGTAAGCCCAACTCTTACGACAGTGACAACGGTAGTTGGGACAGGAGGTGGCTTGTCTCAGCATAATCGAAATCATAGCTACCCTTTAATATTTACAAGTAACAGTGGTGCCAACACTAATAATAGCAATGGACTAGTAGAGTCAACGTTAATGTCGTCTTCAGTGCAGCCAGAAATGGACAACAATGTTGGTGGCAGTGATGCTCCTGTAGTCAGGACCAATCTTCCGTCTTCCACTACAATGGACATCCTAAACCTCGACTTTGTCAACGGGAACTCTTCCTACTGTCATAATAGTAGTATTGGTGGAAAAGCTACAGCTTCTAGTCCATTGTCATGCTGGCCACCCAGCAGCACTTGTAATAGTCATTTAAAAACGGAGCAAACAACCCCACAAAACAATAGCTCTAGTAGCAACTGCTCACATCCCATTACCGGTATGGCATTAACAAATAACAATTCGCCAACAATAACAACAACCACTGGAGATTCGCCTACAGTAAATAACGTGAATGGAAAAGTCCCCGGAGAGATTCCGGACTCCGTCATGAAATATTTGTTGACAAAAACAGACTCTGTAGATTCGACAAAATCAGCGCATTCATCTTCTTCCGGAAGTTCACCGTCCTCTAATAACTCATCTTCATTTCATTCCCCAAATAGTGCTTTGTCACAGTTATCGGAGAAGCATCACAATAATAAAAGACTTCAGGAGTTCCTGGTCGATTTAGACACTCTTCAGTCAACCACAGAGATTGCCAAAGTACTAGAGAATTTTAATGCGATTCTAGAAAAGATTGAACAGGAAGATGATAAAGAAGCTTTGGAAGGGTTGGATGCTCTAACGACCCCGTTGAGCCCAACAGTACTTCAGTGCCCAACTGCCACTGTCAGTTCAACGAGCAGAATAAAGAATTCGGTGGAAACATTGGCAGACTTGTTATTGAGTGGATGTGGAGATGAAGAAGATGATTTGCTTATAATTATTGACGAAAATGATAGTGATTCGTTACAGTGTTGTAATAATAATAGTTTAAATAAAGGAGAAGTTAGTGTTTTAATCGAAAATGACGGAGAAGACGAAGAAATGGAAGATGATGTGTCATCCTTAGTTGAGATTGAAGCTGATATGGGTGACCTTGACCAAGAGGAAGGGTACGAGAGTGATACAAGACCAATTGTTAGGGCTTCCATGAGGAAATTGAGGCCTGTTAAGATACTCGCGAACACTACCCCTTCAACATCAACTAATTTATCACAGAATAATTATAATTCCAACGGTGGTGCCGCCAACACAAATTGTGCCTTTGCTACTCCCCCACCAACGCCCGTTACACCGCGGGCTAGTTCCCCAATTGATATTGCTGTTGGACATGCGACAGCATTAAACTCGACCCCAATAGCAAACAAAATTATTGTCACGAGTTTAATTAACAGTTTAAATTCATCTGCTGCAGCGCAAGAGCTTGCCCAAAGAGCTGCTGCAGAATCTAGTTCAATGTTAGGTCAAAGTTCAGCATCATCCACAACTGTTGGGACCAATCCTCCAGGATATCCAACCAACTTGGATGTTTTACATGGAGCTGTGATGGGGCAAGGTGGCACATGCACTGGTGGACAGATGGGGTGCCACAGTAGAAGTCATTCAAATAGTTCACAAATTATTCAATTTCATCAAAATCCAGTTATCGTATCGACAAATCCGGCTGGATTTCCAGAAGTCACAATTGGAAACAGTAACATAAATTCAAATGGGGGAACTCAAATACTTGAATCCGCCCAATCACCGTAAGTGTACAGTTTCTTTATTTAAAAAAATGAAGTTCCAAACATGACAAACAAATGCGTTTGTGACATGTGCGTGCTGCTTGGTATTCAAATGCGTGTGTGACAAAACGTTGATTCGCCCAGATTCACCTTCTACAAAACCTTGGTTTGTGAGTCTATATAATGCTGCAAAATTGTGTATTTAACCTCAACCTAATAATATTTTGTATATAATTCATTCATTTAACTGCAAAAAGTGATCAAGTAAAATAATATTTAATGCAAATGGTAATGTCAAAATCATGAATGAATTATGAATTAGATGTTGAGTAATGAGGCATTCTCTTAATCCCTATTTAGAATGACAAATCTTTAATAGGAATACATTATTAAAACCCCTAAAACCTACCCAATTTTTTATATTTCATCCAACAACTGCAATTTTGATAACTTATAAAACGGTAAACCCTATATAAATTCCATTCATTTTTTGTTATTCCGTCTAGGAGGTCGTTGATATTTTTAATAGCCTTTGTCGCAAAAAGTCAAAACTTGAACTCAAAGTGGATTTATTGAAAGGGAAACGGATGCAATTAGTTCCAACTCGTTGAGAGAGATTCTAGAGAGAACTATATTTTGCATTCTAATGTTTATACGATGAGCAAGGTCTAGTGCCACCAAACATCAACTGCAATTTCAAATTCATACAAGTCACTGACCATACCAGTAATATAATCTAAAACTGTGGATGAAAAATACTAAAGTTGATGCTCATATACTTTCCATTAGGCTTAGAAGGGTTAGAAGTGCAGCAATTTATCGGCTCCACATTGCGATTAACGTTTAACTTAAATAAATATGCTTGCGTGCATTATTGCAGCACTGACATGACAGGAATATGGCAAGTTTTACAAAATCTTTTCTTTACAATTATCAAAAAAAACCAACCGGGTAACCTTGACCAGTAATCCTTCTTTTAAATGTATAAAGCTAACCGTGTGAAACTTGCGTTTATTTGACAATTTTTGTTGCACTCACAAAGACCAAAAAAGATGTAACGTATCTAAACTACTTTTAGGACTGCTAAGATCAATTACATGCAATCTGCTCTGTTAGATTTTTAATATTTATTTTAAAGTATTTTTAATTATCAAACCCGCTTTACCTAAATATATTCCATAATGCTTTGTTGTCTTAAACCCCATATCATTTTTGTGCCTTTTTAATGAAGATACAGACTGAAAACCCACAGACTTTATAAATCTCCTTATCCACATAGCGCAGAGATCTTTCAATCTGATGTAGTGCAAAAAATATGGCAGTTTGAATGGCAGTCACTATTTCTTTCAAAACCACAGCAATATTATGCAGTACCTGGTAAATTTGGTACCAGAGGTCCACCAGTTACTAGTTAATAAGCCATGATCGTTTACAAAGCTGATAAAGAACATTGTACAAATTCTGGTCTTCACCTCATAGTCTTGGGAGATTATTAACTTAAAAAGAAATGTTTGCGTAGTATAGCTCTTTATTATGTAATCCTGTCTTGCAAAGTTGTATTGTTTATACAATAATAATTCATTCATGTCTTTTGGTTTGCGGCTTAATTTACATCTTAGGAGTAAGCATAAGATCGTCATTAGTCATGTCCAAGTCAATTATACAAACACACATAAATGTATTTTTGCGTCTTCTTTTGCAAAAGGCAGAAATGTTAAACTAAAAGGTTAACATGATGATGAGTGCCAAACAAGTTGCGTCTTCATATATCCTAATATCATCGCCACCGTCATGTCATGATTAGCCTTGCCATTGCCAATATACATTTAATACCAAATAGCTTTTGCATGTAATAGATCCACTGAACTTCAATTTGTCGGTCTGGATATGGCCGTGGGATATGTGACGTACACGTAAAATACCTGCTAAATTGTCTGTAAACACTTGCAAAAAATCCAACTCCATGCCACAAGAGCTTCTACCTGTTATAAAGAACGTGCAATAAAAATGACCTTCAATCACATCTAAATCTTATCTTTTTCTTACATTATAGTCTGCATATCTACAGCTTTTCGTTTTCATTTTCATACAAGTATCACAAGAAAAAGGCGACTCATTCCTTCAATTAGAATTTCTGTTAGACAAAGTCAAATAATCTGGGCTGCTAGACATACAGAGAACTCTTTATCTGTGAATATTCTAAAATTTATAGTAAACACTGAGCAGTGTGTGTAGTGTTGAATTGAGAGGATAAGCAAAACTTTGTAAGAAAACACAATGAAAGGGTCATACGTGAAGTGACGGGAGGACAAAGAGGACGACATATCGCATATCGAAGTCAAGGTTACTTTAGTAGGGCCTGCAGCTCCCTGTGTATGATTTTTAAGAAGGATTGTCTATACAAACAAACGTCATCATCATAATTTTTATTTATATGGGGACATTGCTTGCGTAGATTTTTGTATGGGATTTTTACTTTTATTTTCTCAAAGTCTCAAGAAAATGAAATTTTGGTTCACATACGCCTCAGTTAGTGACAAGTCGGCAAAACTATTTTTTCTTAAACTGCTGAAAGAATTTTTTGATTAGTTCAACTTTTACAATTTAGCAGCAAACACAAACTAAAATTGGAAGTGCTGTTGTGGTTAAAGTTATATTTTGATTGGAGTATTTTGCTATGCGTGGCTGAAAACATTTAAGAAGAGTAAAGGTTAACTAATTGATTCCATGCTACCTTTAAATTCCAAAAGTGTCAGTCTACTTTATTTCATGACAAAACCGTGCAAAAACGCTTGGCATTTCTGTTAAAACTGTGGATTAAAATCGAGTAATGATCAGCAATACATAATAAGCACAATGAACGTGAACATAATTTTTCAAATTGAGTATTTTCTGATGTACATGGAGGAGAGGCTCACGCAAATAGTTGAATTAGCAAAATTTTTAGCAGCAGCTTCTGCATGATTTTTAATGAAGGTATTTATGCAAATTGTATTGCAAAGTTACAAGTTTATCAAAATGAGGACAAAGCAAAATCACAAAGTTTATACGGTGTGTATTTCTGTGCATTTCCTTTTTGTATTTATTTACTTTCGATTTTGTTGAATTAGATACGATGCATCCAATCTTGTGTCAACGTCCGTTACACAAAGGGGTAGTCAAAATACCAACGATGTTCCATCTGAGGGAGTTTCCGGAAGTTCAACAGCAGGCACAAGCTCAAATGCCCAAAGTAGAAATGAAGGAACCAGCAACAATGCATATCCTTCTGCTGCTGGCACTAGTACCGGTACTGGAAATCGAGCTGCAGCAACATCTCCTCCTACCCCAGGAACTACCACTTCTCCTAATAATGCATCATCCTCAAATAACAATAATGGATCAAGGACACGAGCAAGAGCACCACAAGCCGGTGCCACCGGATCAAGTCAACAAAGAAATACCACGACGCCTCCAGTGCTTCGGGTACCAGCGGGACGATGGCCCCACAGATTGAGCTCTGTGTTAGCCGTAGTTGGATGCACTCTTGGCCTAAATAATATTTGCAGATTTTCCCTTCTTTCTGTACAATACGGAGCAAATTTTATTCTTCAATTTATCTTCCTATCGTTTGTATTTGGAATCCCACTTTTAACATTTCACATGTCTATTGGACAATACCTCTCCAGTGGCATCATTGATATGTGGAAAATATCGCCAATATTTCAGGTAAGAATATTTCATAAATATTTCTAGTATTATCATAGTTAGTTGATTCTCTAATTACATGTTATTCGCACAATCTCATTATGTACCACTTAGGGAATCGGAGTAGGACTAGTGATCTCGCAAGCCATGATAGGAATTTACACGACTGTTGGGGTCTCTTGGATATTCATATATTTTCGAGATTCTTTCATTACACGGCAGGATCAATACCGGTGGGGCAAATGTGTTCGAGAGTTTGGAGGTTTGTATCAATACCGCATATTATTTATTTAATGAATAATGATTATGTGATGGAAAAAGTGGCCTTCATAATACGTGTGCCCGTGTGCCTATATTAAGTGCAAAATTCAAAGGCATCAATTAGCTTTTAGGTTAATGTATATGTATAATTTATTTAATGTGTTCCTTTTAAATTTTGCAGACTGTGACGCGCAAAACTTAGGATACGATAACGGCACAACGGTGCATTTGTACAACGAAACAGTGCCTGACTATTTCAAGTAAGTTCCATGAAGTTAAATTAGAACTCATTAAAATATGATAAAACGCCGCCACCACGTGTATGGCAAATTAGCATAAAAGGGAACACTACACGCTTTGCTAAAATATAATTTTACGAGAAGCTGTTTGTAATGCTAATATTCTTTATTATTTTCATAGTGCTGTTGTACTCCAAAGAACAAGTCCAGCGTATCCGGACTCGGCTTATGTGCCAAGCAGCCTCAAGTTCACTGTTGCCTTCAACCTGGCTGTCGTGTGGATGTTAGTTTTTGTGTCTTTGAGCAAAGGTAAGAGTTTTTTGCTAAATTAATATGCACCTTGAAATAAGCGAATGACGTAACTACCATATAATTGATATGCATATCAAGAGAATTGATGAAGGCTATACATTTGTGTTATTTTATATTTAAAAAGTTTAAAAGGTTTTATAATGAATTACATCACAACTTTTACTATTTCAGGTTTAAAATCGTATGGGAAAGTTGTTCATGGTTTTGTATTAGCTCCTGTGGCAGCTCTCTTTGTCCTTGCATTTAAAATGGTTAATTTAGTGCAAGCTGGGGGCTCATTATTTGGCCAAACCGAGTGGTCCAACTTCTTCTTTTCTAGTCAGGTACTGCATGTACATGTCATTATTTATTGATCTTCAACAGACTTGGGTTGCAGCTGCAAGGGAAACATTCTTCACTTGGGGTCTACTTGGTGCGTGCGTT
>JAHZNK010000966.1:0-10723 GCA_027744615.1 Lepidocyrtus cf. nigrosetosus NNG-2020 | reverse complement strand
TTGAACATTACTTTAATTTCAGTGATACAAAAATGTCTAATCTTAATCTCATCATTCTGATCATCATCTTATGGATCCCTAGACTAGTCAGTTTAAAAAGATATTAAACTCTCAACTTTTTGAAGCTCAATCATTAAGAGAATTCAAGTTATAAATGAATTTTGTCTTGTGGCAAAACGACTGCACGAAAGCATTCATATTCTGTACATATTTTTTTAGCCAATGATAAATGGATTTTAAGACGAATTTCTTACAACTTACAACAAATTGTTACATGTTTTACTGGGATACTTCTCTTGTGTAGGTAACTAAAGGGAATACAGGAAAACGTTTAGCCTACCTCCGGAAAAGATGTTTTCACAATGCACATTAAACCAACAATGAAAATGAAAACATTTGTCCTTTTTCTAGACAGATAAAAACCATAAACAGACAGACATATTTAGAAGCTCAAGAAAGCAAAAAAGGCATCTTTTTCTCCAGTCCCATCTTCAATCATGTACGTAATGATCCCATCAACCGTCTAGTCAAATTAATCTCTTTCACTTTCTTACAACATAAAAAGTTGAGGATGGATCTTGCATTACTACACAACAGGTACTAAATGAGTACAAGAAAAAGAAATCAATCTTGTATTGCAAGCCAAACTTCTACATCATCCTTGCACAACGCTGCCAGACTGATGAGCAGTGTACCTTTGACCTATTCATGACCTCCGTAGGTACTTAGCGGCTATCCAGACTTTCATCAGAAACAAATACGAAAAGGGGTAAGACATAATTGATAATGATACATCAGTTTTAGAATGTTCTTATGAAATTAGATGAACTTTTGCTTTAATTTCCACCTCCTTTTCATAGAAGTCATTATGAATATATTCTAAATGTTTGCTTTCATTTTCTTTTCAAAATGATTATTATTATGCTTTTTTAGTAGTTTGTCTAGCTTGTATTGTTGAACCAGCCTGATTAGATTATTCAGGAATCAGGGTGTATATCGGTTTGAATAAAACAAAAGGGTTTTGAAGTACTTACGACAGACATGGAATAATCGCATCACACGCCCTGATGTGAGAAAGGAAAGCGTTTCCAAGACCTTGACCCTGGGAGGCTCCTTTCACGAGACCGGCAATGTCTACGATGTTGAGGAACGCCGGAACTTTGCTGTTGTAACAAATTAACATCAAAAGTTAAACATAATGACCTATAATTATTTCTTTTCCGTCACAAGCAAAGCAACAGGTCTCCTTTTTGTTTAATTTTTAACCATAAAATTACATTTCAGATTTTCATAAAGTGTTTCACTTCATTTCTTTGATATCAATACAAACGCTTATTATTTAGACCCACACCAACAAAATTAATAAAATATTTAACAAACCTAGCAGGTTTATGGAAGTCCACAAGGTAGTTAAATCGTTCATCCGGGACTGCCACCCTGTAAATATAAACATACATGATGTAAACAACTCATAATTATGGCGCCGTATACATACATTATCACTTTAACAAGTTTCGTGATTTTTATAGATATTTAAAATGACATTGGCAATTCGAAGGAAGGTAGTCATGTCTGACTGACTAAATTCCATCAGCTAAAATGACATGACTGAAGATCCTAATTGCGCAACAATCTCCATTATCATGATTAATTTGATAATCACCTGAGTACTTGATAACCGATGATAAGATCTAATTGAAACTACACTGAAGATTCACCGGGAATCGGATTAACTTTGGAACTTCAATGCTGGTTAGAAACAACTGAAAAGTGACGTCCAATGACACTTCCACTGCTAACTAACCTGGAAGATTTAATTTTAATTAATTAAATTGGTTTTAATTGAAGAATTGAATAGACCGGCTGTCAAATTTAATTTTCCAGGTATTTTTGTGAATGTGTTCATGCAAGTGCATGTTTGGAGACGGCGGGCAGGAAACTTAAAGTTCCACAGGTGAGATGCTGCTAAAAGGAGTTGTTGGTGGTTAATTGGGTGGTCAGAAGATGGCAAATGTGCTTTCTTTTTTAGAATGATCCAGTTTTTAAAGCTCGAACCCAAGAAATACTGACGCGACTATGTTTCTTTGCATTTCATAAAAATTCTTCATAATCTTGCTACTAGACAAATGATAATTATAATTTGCATGATTTTTAATCTAGATGAAGCATAAATGAAACAAAAAATAGCATTTTTAATGAAATGCTTATCTATTTCAGGAGCCTTCTTTTAGCATTGAATTTGAGAAAGTATTCCTGGGTTGAATGGGTATGCACTATTGACTATGCAGTTCATTTCATTTAAATCGCAACAAGATTAGACTCAAGTGACTTACGATTAGTAGAGTTTTAGTCTGGATTTTAATCTTTGTTTTCTATGGCTTCATTAGGTCTATTATCTGAGTTTATGTGAATGAATAGAATGATGTACTCTGGACAACTTATGTACAACTTATCCAGGGAAAAGATACCACCATGTTTTACCATGTTTTCTGGTTCTTAAGTTTTTATATGGATGACTTCTGTCATTACAACTTATCAGTATTTCTTTGTATTTCTTTACTATTGACCTACTTTCAATTTTGACAGGAATGTGCAAGTTTATCTGATATTTTTTCGTTCATCTACATTTTGATGATTTGAAGGCATTAGCCACTGTTTAATCCAATTTTTTACCGTTGACACTCTGCTTAAAGAAATAAAAATATTTGAGAGGGAAAAGGCTCCTTTCTTCATTCGTTCTCTAGCAGTACAGTACAGAACAGTAGATCTGTGCAGGTGCAGTTATTTCAAAGTAGAAATTTCCAAAATAATTACATTGAAATGGAATTTGATAAAAATGTAGAGTCCATTTTTTCCGAAATGGACGGGAGGTCACAACAAAACGTAACCTACACGATTAGTTCTTTTCCTGATCTCGATATGTCGTCTCATCAGGATGTGAAAGTTACAGGACGAGATGTCATTATTGCTGAAGCTGTAGAAGAATTGGCGAATGATGAAGAAGGCTCGGAATGTCCCAAGATGTCTTATCGGCAGGCTGCTAAAATGGCGTTATCCCGAAAGTTTAACATATCACTTTCTAAAACCAAGCAAGATAATAGTTCTGACGCAGAATACAAACAGACTGAAGAAGGAACTGAAGCTGCAACATTTGATGTAGTAGACCATCTTCCTGGAGTTGACCCGCCTACAGCTTCATGTTGTTCATCATTAGCAATGGCAGAGAACTTTGATTTCTCAGATGGAATCAGTACAAGCTGTATGCCATTTTATGATGGAACGGTTGCCCCCGATTCCTTAAATTCTGTTACTACGCAGGAAGTATTAGAAGCCGGTGGCAACGATGCTAGCACGGATTGGGAAATTCGCAACAGTAATAATTCTATTGAATACAACAATGAAGACACTTCTAAATTGTCCGACATCACTAAAACATCCTCATTGTATTCTGAACCCCAACACATGTCTCCACCATTGAGTTTGAAAGAAATTATCCATGCTGTACGTGAAATTAATACAGACATTTTGGAGAGCCAAGAACATATTAAGAAATCAGTTACCGATATTGCTAAAAACGGGACTGTTTGTTCTTCATCAACGAATAAGACGGAGTCTGAGTTTTCACCAGTCGAAACTAAGGTCAACTCTGGAAAGAAAAAGGATTTAAAGGTCAAATTGGCAAAGACAAAAGATGTTTCCGGCAGCCACGTCCAGAATGAAACTCCCAAATCCATTATTTCGTCAACAAAAAAGAAAAGTAAGGATGCCTCGGTAGCTGAGAATGATTTGAAAACTTTGAAATCAAAGAAGAAAGTAAAAGGAAAACTTTCCTTTGCACCGGCACTGAAATTGTCATCTACTGGGAATACGGTGAAAGTGGATCAAGAATGCAAAGAAGAAAAGGATCTCACAGAATCAGCTTCAACTAGCCTTTGTAGCAAACCGAGAAAAAAGAAGGCTGACCCACTTGGCATCCGATGGCTCAATGAAAAAGCTTTTGCAAGGCTTGAACAAGGTATAATATTGATTAAATGCATGTTTGGGCTTCGTAATTTGCTTGAATTTAAAACTATTTTTGAATTTTGTGCACAGGTCCATCTCCGCAGGATACCGAGGGATACATCTACATTTACAAAGAAGCCAATGAAACAGAAGTTAAAATCGCTTATAAAATAGGATGTTCCAAAAGCCTTCCTAAACGGAGGATTAAAACCCAAGAGAATAAAAACAAAAAGGAGTACGTCATTGTGGAAAGTTTCGAAACTTCCTGGAAATTCTGGACGGACACTGTGATCATGTACCAGTTGGAACAGTACAACACTCCAAAGGAGGAAGGCGACGGGAAAACGGAATGGTATACCGGGGAAATCGATCTTTTTAGAAATACAATACTAAAAATCATTCGAGAGGTCAACGGTTATAAACAGAATAGAGAAGAATAACTACGTTATTTTTAGAGGATAGCTTGTTTGTCGTTTGTTTTTAACTTATCTAGATCAAGGATAAGTTTAGTCAAAATTGTTAAGTGTAGATTTAGTAATGCAGTCATTGCTATATTTGATCGAATTTAGTCTTTAATTATGAGGATTATTATACGAATTCGGTGAACTACCATCATCTTTTATATAATTTCGATAAAAGGAGCATTTTCCTTTTGTATTCACTATTCGTATGTAATAGGTATTCCATCACAACTTTGTAATTTTTTAATTTTGTTATTTTAAAATTACACGCATTCCTATGAAATAAATGGAAACTAGTCTTTTTTAAAACGCAATCGATAAACTTTTCCATTCTCTCATTTTCATCGGTCCGTTTTGCTGATCTATCATAATAAAGACTCAAAGACAAATTTATTCATTTGGCAAACTTGACCTAGAAATTCCATACCCTTGCACATTTAGCATAGATAGATGATTTACATTTCTTTCATTTTACACGCATTTAATGTTATTTTATGGACTGAATTCTAAACGAAATGCACCTTTTTGTCATTTTACAAGTTTTGGGCGTAGGTCCTGGTTTAAATTCAACTTGAATACTTTCATTACTAGACTCCATTCTCATAAAAGACATTTGGAATTTTGACTTTTTTGTATTCTTTCATATATCATTCATGGGGCTATTCAATATTTTTTAAAATAAAATATTTCACTATTATATTTTGTTCATCAAAAGGATTCAAACTAGGCGTGTTACTATAAATGATGTAAGGCCCTACCAGAACAGCCCTCCCTGTTCAGCCAGTCCCTTTTGTTTGATTTTGGGAGTGAATGCCAAGCCCGATCTGAAAATATCTTTAGAATTGTACTAAACTGGTGATTTTATTTCCAAATCTACACACTCCATTGATTCGTTGCACACACTTACCTGATTTAAATGCTTGCATTAAATTGAATAGACGGAAGGGAGGAATAATAGATTATTTCTTTACAAAAATAGAATGGAAAAATGGCAAGCTTTTTATTACAGTACATCTTTGAATTTTGATTCATTATTATGTGGAAATCAAAGTAAAGTAGCTGTTTTTCATTTTCATGCATTTCTGCTTCGATCATAAGTAGTATTAATGATTAACCAAATGAATAGAGGATTCTCATGCAGTCGACTCGGGTAATGTATCGTTATTTTTGTAAAATCCAAATTCGAAGTGTAATGAAACCTTTTTAATAGAAAGAGAATATTATTTCTGCTTAAAGTCAATCAATAGGATAGAACATAGACTAATAGTAAACTTTTTAAACACAATTTTTATTTTAAAATCTGTAAAAATATTTCCTTCTCTTGGGTGCTAGCTTTCAAATTGTCATTATTTTTCTTACATTACATTAATTCTATTGAACAGTTGTTTGTAGGATGCCGCTTCGCTTTGTTAAAAGACGAAATAGGTGTTTTCTATTTATTTATTCTCTTGTTAAAATCATTCATATATGTATTTTTGTTTGCTCCTTATATATCTACCTATTTACTTATCAGGCGTTGCATCATTGATGACATTAAGTTAAAGAATATTGTGAATGATACAAAAAAGCGGAAAGGATCAGAAAGTTTTGAGTTAGTTATTAAACTTCCGTTTTATTGAAAATGAACATGATAAAAGTTTCAAAGGTTGCCGAAAGAGAAGTGTGCTTCAAAATTGACACGTGTTCTATACAGTAAATATACAAAGTACAAATAATGAATCTCTGATTTTTGAAAACGGTGGAACTATATAAATCACTTGGTAGTAAACGATATTCATTATTTATGAAATGCGTACAAATATCATTAGGTTCTATTAATTAGTTTCAGATCCTATTAAATATAATTAGCACCTTGTACAAATTCAAGGTCAAGTCTAATAGCTTTTGTTTTCTTTCTCGGTTTCATTTTCTTGCTCTTTGAAGTTCTTTGCTGACAATTTTTTGTGGTAGTCGATTAAGTAGGACGGATTTTCTTTGTCAGCTTCCGGGGTAATGTGACTGAGAATATTAGTGGTATTGCCGGTGACCAGCCCTATAGATCCACATGAAACCGTCAATTTTTTCGAAATTATGATCCATTTTCAGGTTTGTATTTGCCTAATTATAAACATTCTGATATCAATTACCTTGTTTGAAGCTTTCTTGGGGAGAATCATTTAGCAGATTAGCTTCAAATGATCCATTTTCTCCATTCTGGGACAGTTGATTCTTTTGATTCAGTTTCGACTTCAATTGTTCGGATGCAGAATTTGACCTTGGTTTGGCCGCCAATATGCTGCGGCTGTCCAAAATATTTGTATTAATTTCCCGAGACACGTGAATAATCTCTTTCAAGCCATACACTTGTCCTGATGGAGCCGTTTGGTACTGGAGAATGGACGCGTTGGTGTCATGGGATCTTCCAAAGCTTGCCCCATTCTTGCTTATGCCACTACTCGCTTTTCCCGAATATTTGGCAGTATTAGTCTTCTTTTCTTCATCTGGCAATGAAGAATAAGTACAGTTTGGGTAATCCGGAAATATTGAGTAGGTGTTATTTGGAATGTAGAAATAATCGTAGGAAAAGGGAACGGAAACTAATGAGGAAGGTGGCGCTCTAGCCGACACCCGAAATGCCCCTGGGGAGGCCCTCCGCTGGTAACCCGGTTCTCTACAAACACCGCAAGGCATCTTGATTGGAAGAAAATCTTCTGCTTCCTTTGTTCCTTTGGCTTGCTTGGTTACTTTCAGCTAAATGTGACATTAAATATCAATCGTGGGATTATTTATACCAATGCCTGTAACTACAACTGTTACATAATAAAAACGAGTTTGAACGAGAATCAGCAAAAGCTGATAAAATTGTGTGTTATGCAAATAACTCGGAGATATGGCATGTTGCTTACTTAATTTTAAAGGGCAGTGAGATCAGCAAACTTGGCTTTCCTCCCATTTGCTAACAAAACAAAGTTGTATTCTTTAAATTGATGTAGTAGTAAGACACTTGACCTACACGACACGTTTGCCTTATTCTGGGTAGTTTGTATTTGCTATATATGATCTTCTTGTACTATATTGGACAAGTAAATGAAACACTGTTTGCTTTTATTTTTGGGAAAGAAGTTCACAGACAAAAGATGTGATTATTTTTCCAAATCATATCTCGAATAACTGACTCTTCAAACATTATACATTCGCATTCACGTTTAATATTTACTCAAGACGTTTTACACGTGTGTAAATATCTCCTTGTAAAATGCTAAGTGAGTGATTAAGAATGTTACGCAAAGAAATCCTTACCATTTCTTGCTTAAAAATGTGTGTAGGTTGCAGCTTTAAAGAAAAGTTGGATGGTTCGATGGGTTAGTTGAATAAAAATAGTCCAACTGGAGAGTTGATTACTATCTTGTGGATTATTTTTTAATCTTATAGTTATAATTATTTTTATCATCAATGTTTACTTATTTGCTTCCTTTTAGCAGTTAGTCAAGTGCTGCTAAACTGCTTTTAGCTGACCCAAAGTATATATATTTTATATGGTGGCGTGATATACAACTAACATCAATCTTTTCTGAATTTAATGTGCATTAAGACCTTGTCAGAGTATGGTAACCAAAGATAAGCAGTTTTTTGTTTGTACATGGGATGTCACATTGAATCCGCGAACACAGGAAACCCCCATGTACCTCAAACTTATATGCTGAGCTGAGCAATATTGATTGAAGATGACATTTTATAAAATGACGCTGTCATGCCAGTAGGAATATTTTTGATATTGTATGTTTTATACAAACATATAAAGAGTAGGAAGTGATAAAGTCAGCGGTCAAACTTTTCTTCACTTTCAATTTCCAATGCTAATGCCCAAGTAGGTAAAACCAAAGATTGCATCATGTTTTCATATCCGCTTAAATCTGACCTAGCACATCAAAGTCCTTTCTTGTATTCAATTTGTACTTGCATTATTCCATGACTTAAATGCATGACGTTTTAAAGATTAAAGTTCACGATAGTGACACCGACACCAAATAATAACCCTTTTATTGGAAATATTTTTGAACTATTGAGTCGACTTTACCTCTTATTCTTCCTCAACATGCGTACAACAGAGTTTATATGATGATGACATGAAGACAAGTGAGTGAGACCTTTTCAATCCAAGTGCATTTCATCACAATTTACCTATAATTCATTTACATTCCTTTTGAATCTAATCAGTTTATAAAATCATTTCTTTCGATTCACTTCATTCTTTTTTACTTTTTCTGTCTGTATTCTTCTGATCTCCTCTGCGATTTTATTATTACACATGTTTTGAAAGCCGCCACTTCATTAAATAAAATTTGTGTCTTTCTTCACTCCATTTCATTTTTCCATTTCATCAAAAACTCTCAAATCGTTTTTATTGAAGCTTCCAATTGAAAAGAATATTTAAGCGGTCGCATTAAAAGTAACTAATCTTCGAAATGATGCGAGCGAGTCGTGCTATGAAGGAATGAAAAGGCCACAAAAGAAATGAAGCAGACAAGGAATAGACAGGAGTCGATACAATTGAGCTCTTCACTTGATCTTCTAAAGAGAAAAACAATTTTCAGAGTAAAGCATCATCAACACTCAACTCAACTCTAAAAATTGTTCCGTACAATTGGCAAACTCAAATCAACACCTTTTGAAAATAAAACGAGATCATATCTCATGAGAAAAAAGAAGCCTTTTATTTTATTCTCTGTCTGTTGTCGTTTTAACCGATAGATTTACAAGGTGTGAAAGGCCCATAAAAATATGCTGAAAGAGCGAAAGGAGAACGGTTCCTCTGAGCAGAAACCAAATTGTTCATTACAGATTTTAAAGAAAGGAAAGCACTCGACTTGGCCACTAACAACAATAAACGGCTCATTATCCACTTGCTTGAAATCGTAAGTAACCGTTCCGAATAAGCAATTTCCACGCAATTGTTTAAAAACGGGCGACATTGCTTCATCCAAAGCAAAGTTTGTTTGACATAGACACAGACACAAAAAATCAATAGAATTTAAATCGCTTGTTTTCTTTAAAGAGTTTTCCTTCATACTATTACATTAAGCGTTCATTCCTTACTTCTGCCGATTGATTTCACTTTATTGTTGACTGAGAAGACAAATTGTTTCACAGGTAATTTTCTATTCGATCTTAAAATCAACTAAAACAGAAAAAGAAATTTGATCAAGATCAACAATCCTCTAGACAAGTTTGAAACATTTCATTCCGTCTTTATAAAATCAAAGATAAAAGAAGGAATTTTAAATTCACCATTGCTCTTTAGTCAAATTATCCATTTCACTGCATTGCTCCTTTTATTACTTCTATAAGAAATCAAATAATGAAAGTTATTTGTCATGTCTCCCCTCATTATTACCATTCATCATCAAAATCATTTCATTATGAGGGTAATCATTGAATCATCTTCATTGTCTTATTTTGTGGTTTTCATTCCCTTTGAGGAGGAGACACTCGATCCACTTTTGTGCTTGAGAGTGAGAGAATGAAAACTTTGAGNATCAAAATCATTTCATTATGAGGGTAATCATTGAATCATCTTCATTGTCTTATTTTGTGGTTTTCATTCCCTTTGAGGAGGAGACACTCGATCCACTTTTGTGCTTGAGAGTGAGAGAATGAAAACTTTGAGAGAATAAGGATAAGTTGATAAGTGTGTGAGTGACAAGATGATTTTTCCTTTCTTTTTATCCTCTTCGGCAAAATCAAATGTGACTGTAGTCTGCTGACGGTATTGTCTCTTCCTTGCAGCAGCCCTCTCAACTTCTACTCGACTGTTTGGTGAGAAGTGTAAAGAGAACAAAAGGGCGAAAATGCAAAGACAAAGTCATTTCGTTTCACATCATTATCATTACCATTCCTATAAAAATACTCTGCATTGCATTTCATTGTTAGCCTCTTTTATAAAGCCAGCAGACTATCGATCCATCGTCGTCTCTTGGTTGCATTTCTCTTCTTCCTTTATATTGTAAGACTAGAACAAGAGAAGATAATCATTCTCGATTACCTTACTTTTTTCTCCCTATTCTTTTCTTAAAGTCAAGCCGTTTTGGATGTCCTCTTTTATATTATCTTTGCTACATTACTATCGCCATTGCTATTTTAAGAAAGATACCGAATTGGAGAGAATACGGCGAAAGCGATGAATGGCAAAACCTAAAAAGAAATTATGTTAGTTTTTATTTCGCTTTCTTTTGGCTCTTTAACATTAAACGAAATGAGGCTTTTTGAAGTCACATTATTAA
>JAHZNK010000965.1:0-11309 GCA_027744615.1 Lepidocyrtus cf. nigrosetosus NNG-2020 | reverse complement strand
AAGGAAAAGGGAATAAACCATCCCCTAATCTACTGGCGCTAGCAGTAGCACCTCTTCCACCCCTAACATCACTAACTTTAGAACCTCCTGCACCACTCGTAGGTTTACTACTAGAGCTTGGCCTTGCACTCGGTCCTGGTGCAGTAGAAGCAGCAGGTTTTCCTTTTCCAGTGAAGCTTGGAGTGGCTTTAATCGCTGGTTTACTTTTACTGCTTGTTGGACTAGTTCCAGGAACTGTGCGTCTACTTGCTGCAGCTGCTGGTGGAGACTTGCTAGGTTTGCCTTTAGTAGCGTCTGTTAGGCTCTTAGTTACGAGACCTTCCGCTATTCCACTAGAACCGCCATCATCAGTTCCTCCTGTTCCGGGAGGGCTATGCTTTCCTTCACCACCCTTCCCATCGCTTCCTAAGCCGGCGGTTTCCTCCATTTCAGGTCCATCAGGTATAATTTTTTGTCCATCTTCATCTAAACCTATTCTTCCTCCTTCTCCATCAGCCCCCCTGTTCACTGCCATCACAAATTCCACCGGCCCTGCATTGTTCTTCTAAATCTTTGGAGGCATCTGTTAAAGATTTTGTAACAATTCTCTCAGCATATCCACTGGAACCACTTGATCCTCCAGCAGTAGACGCTGCACTACTACCTGCCGTTTCTTCATCGCCCGGTGCTCCAGAAGCAGGTCCAGCTTTTCCAGCACCAGTCCCGCTTTTATCTTTTTCAAAGCTAACATTCTTTGGCTTTCCCGCTGCTCCCCCTGGTGGTTTTTTATCATTAGCCCCTCCTGGTTTCCCACCCCCTCCTTTTCCCTTTCCACTTCCTGGGCTACTTCCAGGGGACTTTCCTCCACTTCTAGTACTTGTTGGAGACTTTCCTCCACTTGTACCTCCTGGAGACTTGCCACCTTTAGCTTTAGTAGCATCTGTTAGGCTCTTGGTTACAATGCGCTCTGCTACTCCACTCGAGCCATCATCAGTATCTCCGCCTTTCTTTTGTACTGGTTTATTCCCTTTTCCTTTCGGAGTGGACTTACATTCTCCTGATTCTCCACCTCCTTTTTCTTTACAGACACCTTTCAAACCCATATTCAAAGCGGTTCTTGATAACCTTTCAGCATATACACTGGAGTCTCCGCTACTGCTCTCATCCCCTTGTTTCTTTTTTGGTCCATCTCCATATAAACGTCGCATTTCTTCATTTGCTAAACGCTCTGCTTCATCCATGTGTTCCTCCTCACAAGTATTGTCTTTGCAGCAAGGGGCCTCCTCCCAATCTTTTCGTCTTCCAACGCATACGCTTCCACAAGGGAAGGTGGGCTTTTGAAACTCAATTTGAGGTTTTTCTCTTGTTACATAACGAGGAGGATTTTCATACTCTTCAGGTTTACGGTCAGGTTTCCCAAGTATGCGCCTTCGATTTGCCTGTTTCTCGTATGCCCGTTTATGTGGAGGATTTTCTTTCTTGTACGTAGTGACTGCTGCTTTGATAAGTAGGTCCAGGATATAATTCATAATTTCACGTGTTTCTTCACTCTATTGTCAACAAAAAAGTACTAATTAATTTTTAAATCTTCCACTATCCTTTAAATTCTTAATTCTACAATTCTTAATCACTTACCATTTGACCATCCTTTTCTGGTTTCATTTTAACCAAGCCTTTAATAAAGCTTGTGAAACTGACTCTCCCCGTTTCATTCTTTAATCCCTTCACCATTTCTATAAGTTGTTGACGGACTCTCCACACAGAGTCGTGGTATGTTGAAGCATTCTTCTTTTGGTCCTGCAAAATAGGATTTATAAAGTTAAAATTGCAAAATACTACTTTTTAAGAACATTAAAAAAATTGTTACTTACTCTAACGAAATTTAGCCAACGCATTGCAAACTTCCGAACGATTTCAAGTTCTCTCTGTTCCTTATCCTCTTTCTCTTTTGCTTTCTCCTTGACCTTTTGCTGTTGCTTCTCATAATGAGCAACCCTGTTGTTTAATTTGACTTCATTTTCAGCTTCACGCTTATCTTCCAAAGCGGCCACATAATCACCTTTCTTTTCTTGATTCTCCCGTTTGGCGGCTACGAAGCTATCCAGCTATTAAATAAGGTAACATAAGATTGTAACTAAAATCCTTCAATTACATTTAAAAAAACGTATAATTTCATTTAAAATCTTACATCAGCCTCTTTTAATGCTTTTTTATGTTCTCGTAAAGCTTTTCTCATCATGTCTGCATACAATTGCCTGCAATACCATTCAATTATGATCCGCCTTGCTTTCTTTCTTTCAGCTTTTCTCAAATTATGAATTCTCGAGTGAACTTGCTCCCTGAGGGATTCTCTCTTCATTACCTTCCTTGTAAGCTCAATCTCCCTTTCATTAAGTGTGTCACGAAGGGCTTGCTCACTTCGCATTTGAGCAAACATACTTCTAAAAGGCCAGAATGAATAGTTTAAAACCACATGATTTTAAAAAATTAGTATTTTTTTATAAAAGATACATAATCTTTCCAGGCTTACTTTGCTTCTTGCTCTTCTCTAACCTTATCCATCAGTTCTTTTCTAGCTAGGTCCTTTTTCTCATTTCGTTCATGTCTCTCATGAGCTTTGATTTGAGCTACCTGATCTCGTTCAGCCTTTCTTAGTTCTTCTTCATTTCTAAATCCATCATTTAAAACTGTCTTTTGCTTCTTTCCAAGATAGTGGCGATAAATATTCCAGTCCTTCATGGATGACTTGACCCCTCCTCCAGGCTCTTCTACTAAACCTTCTGCTGCCATTCTATGTCTCAGCTCGGGATGCTCTTTGATATATTCTTTGAGATGTCGGTCATGCAAGGGTTCATATCCTGTGGGTGTTTCCAGCATGTGTGGATCATTTATGTCAAAGGGGAGACCCTTTTTGGGGGCAAACAAATCCTCTCCAATGGCTCTTCTGGAGAAGCCAAAAACTCCTTCATTTGCTGGAATAACGGGAAACTTTTTGTCAACAGGATACTCATGCCAGCTTGGCATTGGATCTCCACTTGGGAGTAGAACATCTCCAGTTATTTTATCAACGTGGTTGATACGAGGGGAAGCTAATAACTCTAGACGCTGTTTCTTTTCCTTGTCTTCATTGCTTTTGCCGGGTTTCTGTTGCTGCTGCTGATTGGTTCGGGACTGGGACATTTTTAATTTAAACTATTCAGCTTACTATTTGTGTAAAATTCCTCGTAAAAGTTAAATTTGCGCGCGATATAAAATGAAATTGGGGGTTGCACCGATTTTAAGATTTGCTACGTTCGGTAGAATAGATTTCCTGAAAGTTTAACTATTTTCCAAATCTCAAATATTTCTAAAACGTATACAATAAAGCAGTGGTAATGGTAACCATCCACTTTATGCTTCAATCAATCGCAATAGTATTATGCCATATGTAAATTAGATTAGTATGAATGATTTTTTCCATAATATATGAGCCACACGACTGTCTTCGTATATGCAAATAAAAACATTTAACTTCTTCAAAATCGAATCGAATGATTTATTTTAAAGCTAATTTAAATGCAATGTATTAGTATAAATCACTTGAAAGAATACAATCCATGATTAGTTTTCTTAGCACATTTCATCTTCATTCCATTTTGCTCATTTCATCTTTAAATCATCTTGGTGATTTCATCAAACATCAGTGGCTTTGGCGCCAGTAGAAACAGCGTTTGGTACTCCACTTGGGTTGCTATTACTGCCACCGCTTTCTCTATCATGAGTACCGTTTGTGTTGGATGAACATCCTCCTCCAGCAGAAGATACACCAAACGTCGTAACAGTAACACAGAAAGAACTACTTTGCCTCCCATTTGCACCTGCACCACCACCACCACCCCTATTGTCCATATTGTTTCCCACCCTTAGCAAGCTTTCTCTACAGCAGGGTGGAAGTAAATGATGATTATGAGGATCTTCCAACTCGATATCATCCAGAAGATTTGTATCATCTTGACTTATGGTGGAAGGTGGAGGTGATGGCAAATCAGTCTGTATACCTTGACTAGTTGCATTTGCTGCATGACATAAATGATGATGTTGTAGACATCCCCCATGGTTCACTTCATTATTATTACTAGCTAGACTACTACTTCCGGAATGAGAATTGGTTTGGGAGTGATTGGACTGGGAAGTGACTTCCTCAATAACATTTTGTTTGAACCTCGCACTGCAAGGGAGGATAGACACTGTGCAAGGTTTATTCCAGCTCACTGAGCGACCGCCTTTGGTACTTATTGCTGAATCGGATGAGGTACAGGTTTCAAAACTTACGTTTTTTACTGGATTGTTTATTCCCCCACCCCCACCGCTGTCACCCATTTGGGAACAGTCGATAATTCCAGAATCAAACTGCATCACACTTCCAGGCCCACCAGAGTTGTTTTGACCACTTAAATTATTCATTCTTACGGACCCAGCTTCATTGTCTTCGTCTTCCATTGAAGTCATCACAGACTTTGTATCTGAAGATGGTCTCACCCCGCTAGACTCTCTCGGCTCTTTTTCTAGGCAACGAGGACATATCCTCCCTGGACTGGAAGCTATTGAAGACTTTCCATCGTCAGATATATAGATGGCGTCGCTTCTCTGAACACCTCTTCGCATTCTCCATTCATTTACAAGCCCAGCATTGGACATTTTATCCGATCCAGGTCCATTTTGATGGAGTATTAGGGAAGCATTGTTTGTGGAGCAGATTATCATTTGATCAGAATTTTGGCCAGACGAATAGGTACTTCCCCCTTCATCGTATGTATCACTTTGATAGGTTTGCTCTTGGACGGCTGGAAGCAATGGGAAGTGCTGATGACGATTTAAATATCGTGCTGGAATCATTGGAATAGGTCCATGGGCTGGACAGTATATTGGGATTTGGCTTCCCATATCCGATTCACTATCTGAAAAACCGGAAGCTGGTGACACAATATCTGACGCTCCAGGGGATCTATTTAAATCAAGAAAATTTGTCAAGTCACGCGTTATTTTAGCTGATTATATAGTTTTTGCTTTTTAATCATTTCTACACACGTACTCTAAATCATTTTTAAAGAAAATTGGCCCTCTTGTGATGGGCGCATTTGAATTTTGTATTCTAAAGCTGTTCTCTTCTCCACTCCCTTCCTCTCTTCCATTTCCTTCCCTGTCGCCAGTATCTCCATTCATTGTGTGACAGGTTGAAAGATGGTCCATCCTCTTTTGACCTTTGCTCCCTCCCCTCAAATCCCCTGCAGATTCTGAGGACGATATGCAGCAACAATCACAACAGCTTCCTCCTCCTTTGTCGTTCTCTCGACTGGCATTAACACTTTCATTCCTTTTATCTCTTTTAACCCCAAGCAACCCATTATTTATGTTAGCGTCCGCAACCGAGTTGATAGCTGTGGAGACAACAGCACTGCTTCTTCTCTTACGATCCCTTTCCCTTCTTCGAGCGTTGCTCCTGGTGAACCAGCAAAAGCAAATGCAAAGACCACACGAGAGAACTGCCAACGGGGCTGCCACAACTGTCACCATAATTGGAGCTTGATAACCTTTTGAAATCAATCAAAGTTAAATAAGTTATTTTCAAATGTACACTTTTTGAAATATTTTACATTTTTTGTCTTAATATTTAAATATGTACAGTTCCGTTCATCTGAAGAATCCATTTCCCCACAATGACTTATTCCGTCACAGACGAGCTCTTTGGAAATGCAGTAGTGCCTTAAATCTGGACAGTTGCTTGTAGCCCCTTTATGATGATTTGTGAAACAGATTTGGGCTTCTTTACACGGAAACCGGTTGCTCCGCGTACAATTTGCTAAAATATAGAAATGTACAACATACAAATTGCGAGCAACATTGTGGTTTAAGGTATCATTTAAGTCATAAACTAACCTGCCGTATCAAACTCCACATCAGACCAAACCAGACGAAAGCCGACGTTTGCCTCACTATCATTGACAGGCTTGGAAGGTTCTGTGGTTGTAAATCTAATTAGAAGACGATTTCTGTTTGATAACAGCACTTTCTCATCTTCTCCCTGCCCAAGTTTGCCACAGTAATGGGTGAGACCAAAATGGATGGATTCATGGAAGCAAAAAATAGATATACATATAAATTACTTTGGGTTACAAGGGTATACCTATATTTGCCAAACAAAACATACATTTTATGCAAAGTCAGCTTTTTAAGGGATCATGATCATCAACACATCATCATCTCTTTCTGCGGTCTCTGTCACAAAATGACAAATGACTTTATATCGTTTACAGTTCTAACGCTATTTTAATGCTGACTCTACTTTATTCTTTGTAAGTAAAAAGGAATAAAAATCGTAACATTATTCTACTCTGCTTGTCTATGCTCTTCCTTTTAATTTCATTTTTCATGTTTTGCCTTACTTTAGAAAAATTAGCACTACTTGGTATATTATATATATGCCAGAGTCATCCACATTTCCTCCCCTTTCTCGTCATCACACTTTCCTGTCATAGCCCGGAAGGAAATGGCAAGTTTTAAAGCTAACTACTTTGATTCAATAAGTCCTCTGCTCAGCATAGGAATGCAGGATGAGAAGAGAGAAAATAAAATAAAGCTCCTCAGTTTCGCAGCATTTTAAATCCAATTTAAACTAAACTACGTTCACTTTTAGTTTTCTCATATCGTCACCACTCTGCCATCATGATGATCACCATCACCTTTTCTCATAGTGCTCTTTCTCTTTAAGCAAAATAATAAAAAGGTTCTACTTAGTGAAAGTGAGTGAAAGTAAACCAAAATCGAGTTAAAAGCACTAAAAACCTAATATATAATATTCCTTTCGTTCTCATTCTCTTTTCTGCTTTGGCAAATACGTTACAGAAAAGAAGAAAGAGCAGGACATTGGATTGTTAATACCTATAAAGAAGGAAAAGATAGTAAAGATGCCCGCATGTTGTTATACCCTTCTTCTACTGGTCATATATAGACAAAATGATCATAGTTTTCATTCTTCTTTCTCCTCACACACAAAATTAATGCTGGGAGCAAAGAACCCAAGAGAAAATCGTACTCTGTTTACTTTACTACTTTCACCCGGTCAGACACACACACATTCATTCATCACCCACACACACATGCATAGCATTACCTCACATCACTGTGTTCTTTCGCACTATCACACACATTTCCAATCCAGCCAGAGAGAATAAAGGAATTTTTACCACAACAGCCACAGCATGAAATGTGCATTAAGCCAACAACAAGGAGCGGAAAATATATGGTGATGGTGACTAGTGGAAGTGGAGGAGGAAGAAAAAGAGAAAAGCTAAACTTGCTCGACAGGGTTCTCTTTTCATTTGCTATAAAGAAAAAGCTCTTTTCCATTCCTATCACCTAAAATCTAATAATACTTTCACTTTCTCTAACTCACCAAAAAGCTTTTTTCTCTTACTACCAAATGACTAGAGCAAAGTTGGACCACACAGGGTTGGAAAAGGAAAAAGCATAATAGTAAGTGTGATATATTATCATCGTGATGGCTGAATATGTAGGCTACAGAGCGATGATGGCCACCACTAAAAGAGAACAGAAGGAATATGGCAAATAAAAACTGTCTTTTGTCATAACGTTAGGACTTATGACGATGGTGATGACAAAGGGATATTATGAAATGCCGGTATAGGGATATGTATGAAGAAAATGAGAAGTGAATTGTACTTCAATTTCGATTTGATTTGATTGCTGCTGGCAGTAGAGAGAAATGGCATTAATTAATGACCTTTTTTCTTCTAGTAAATAAAAAACGTTTATTTTTCTTGTTTTTTTACTCTAAAAATTTGAGCGTTCAGTGACAAGAAAATAGGAGCTTGGAATTGAGACATTATTACAAAAATAAATGTTTAATTTTATTAAGTACCTTATAAAAGCGTGTATCCCCGCAGAATTTTTTGAGCACAGTATGGTCCTCTAGGGAGTGCTCATAGCCATCGTAAATTCGTAATTGAGCCTTTTGACAATTGGCTTTGGAGTGGGAAGTTGAAATAAACAAAAGAAAAAAGGAATAATATTAAATTTGATTTCAGCACCAAATGCATTTTGAAGGGTCATCCGTAAATTGTCGAAAGTTTTTATGATTGATCATAATTATCCTATTTATAATCCAATTTTAAAGTGTTTGTGTGTTTTCTTTTCCAAGATTTCTTCCAATTTCCGTTTTGACTGATTCACAATAAATCACCAGATTATTTCATCCATCCATCATTTACCTTTCTTTACAGTGATGATGACAATGACGGCTCTAAAATCAACCAAAAGTGCTTTATTATTTGCACAGGGTCTTTTCATGGCACGTTTTACACCCTTCTTTTAACCTGGTTTCATGTTGGGAATATTTGCCCTTTATAATAGACCTACCTCTTATGGTGCAAAAAATGAAGAGAAAGATGATCTCGTCATTGCAAGGCACGTCGTCATATAATCACCTTCTTCTTGTAACTTGATAAAATGTATAGATTATATCTACATTCCTTTAAAGCCAATCCGACTTGACTAAACTCAAATTTCATTTACCTATGTCTACCTATTTATATCTGACTTTGGGTTGTTTTATATTATGCGCGTTAGAAATAAGGTTTAGTTTCACGGTTAGTATTCTCTTTATAATAATAATGGCAGATGGATGGAATTACACTGTCATCATCATTCTTTTATGATCACGATCAGCCTTAGTTTGCGTTTTGAAGGGAACTCAAACAATGTCAACTTTTGTTGGGAAAACTGTCACTGAAGAAGACTGCGGAAGGAGGGTAAACTGATTGTCTATACGAATTGCAAGTAAAGGAAGAATAATAATGGAAAGGTGTACTGTGAGTGAAGAAGGGCTGGAATTTTTTATTCAAAAATGTATAATGAAATGGAAAGAAGACAGAAGACTTTTTTCTGCTTTTTGGACTTATTTGGTATTCTAAATGTGATCCGGGTTTCCATTTTCTTTGGGATGAGGAAAATGGGAAATGAAATGAGGTGAAGAGTAGCAGTACCTCTAGAGGTATATAAGTCACATCGTCTTATGTTCCCTTGTTATATGTGGCTATCTAGCACTGATAAGCTGAAAGTATAAAAGTGCTTTGTTTAGAATTTTTTAAAAGTTTCTCCAGTCTTTTATCACGAATAATAGTAAAAGCATAAAGAGGAAGTGAGAATGGTGAAAGGACAGGAAGGATGAACAGGAAACTTGTGAAGGTTGAAGTTGATGAGATTTTAATAGCATTTTATATAGGTACCTGTTGTTGCATGTGTTTAAAAAATAAAATATTGTTTTCTGGGATGATCCCTTCATTGGTTTTAGCACAGTACACAGGCAAATATTTTTGTTTGTCACTGCTTCCAATTGAAAACTTACCAGTACTCCCTTGAAACTCGAGATGTTGAACTCTTACATAAATAGCATGTCCATATTTGACCCTAATTAACCACAAACAATCCAACCCAGCGGCATACCCTTTGGGAAAGCCAGGACTGACAATGGTACCCCCAATTCCCTGTACAACTTCACCACATGGACTCGTAGCATTCAGTCTTTGGTGTTGTGACCTCTTTTTCATCCAGAAACTCATATTCGGCCACAAAGCCATTGCTATGTACGGCATGATTTGAGCGAAAGACTAGCTCCATTGTTGGATGAAGGACGAGAATAGACTGGGGTAAAGTGATCCCACAAAACCTGCCCATAAACATCCTCTGCCCACTCACGTCCACTGTATTGATTTCCAAGTAATCATTGAGACACCCTGCTGAATACCTTGGCTCCAAATCAAACTGCAAAAAGGTAATTTTTATCCCTTGCCATTCCTCTCCCTGCAATTTGTACTGGCAGTGAGCATCTGGTGGATATGGGGATGGCCATCCTGGACTCGTTATATTACCACTGGAGGACACGGATGATATTGCAATGAACTGGCTACAAACAGAGTGAACACAGTGAGGTATCTTTGTAACAAGCCCTAATACTAGGATTGTCCAAACTATTCGATTCTTCAGTTCCATATTTTTATATTTTGTAGCCTTTCTCCTCCCTCCCAAAAAATGGTTTTAATGGCTACGGTTACTTCCTTCTTCCATTTCCGGTCTGGAAAACCCACCTATTAAGGAATATAAAAGGAAAAGAGCAAAAGTAACCAATTTTATTTTCTTTTCATAAAATGCAAACCTTAATAATAACTATTAAGCATAGAAAATATTTATTCATTACTAGCATTTACAGCCCAGCATCAATATAAAAATATAAATCTTTTCTTTCTATTCATTCCCCACTTCCCTGTCCTGGAGTCATAATCATATTCATATTTAAGCCGAAAATGGAAGAATAAGAAAAGAAAAATAAAGCGGATATGAAAAGGGAAAATGAATGGAAGGATGAACCAACATATAGCTCATCTTCATTTCTCCATTCAAAAGAGATGATGGAATTGAAAAGAGGAAAATTAAGGTGGAAAAATATTCCATAAATGAAGAAAGCCAAGCCAAAAAAAGACCATACTTAAAACACGAAAAGAAGAGGAAGCCCATTCATGGTTGCATGTATATCCTGCAATTCGTGTTTCTTCCTAGATTGATAGACGGATTTTATTCTTGAGAATAAGGTAAAAAATCATCCTAGTCATCATTAAATGTAAAGCTGAGAGAAACTAAAGCAAGTAAAATTTATCAGCCTTCTTTTCCTCAATTTAGATTAGGAAGCGAATAGGATGTACGAGTTGGGATGAATATTTTCGAAGAATTTTCTTCCTTTGGAAGAAGTGAACCCAATATTATCGTTTTTACTTTTAGAATAAAAGGAAATGGAAAAAGCATGGGATGGATTGAAAACGTCGTGATGGAATAATATGATCGACTATCAGCTCTGCTTACGGCAACAAGAATATTGAGATGATCACCATCATAAAAAATGAATCTTATTTTTCACATTTGAGAATATTTTTGACATTGCTTAAATTTATACGGACTAGTTTTTTTCTATAATTACCTCATTATGATATGTGAGCAATGAAATCAATGCAATAAAATTATATCTAATTTTGAAACTAGTATTTAAAGAAAGAAAAATCGAGACTTTATGCCTAGTTTTGAAAATGTTTATATATTTTATAGAGTTGAGTACTTTTTGATTAGCCTTGTTTTTGTGCGTTTCAATCTTCCATTATTCAGATTTACTTGGAATCGCTCTTGTAAGAAAATTGGAAGTCGTAGTTCGTGGATTGGATTTGTGGATGTAGCAGACAAAATAGTAAAACTTGAAATTACTTTTTCCATAAAGCTGCAATGTTAAA
>JAHZNK010000962.1:0-14802 GCA_027744615.1 Lepidocyrtus cf. nigrosetosus NNG-2020 | reverse complement strand
TGCGACAAAATCCCATAATTGAAAATATCCCAAGTGTAGCATTCCAGAGTAATAAAGGTAAACGTAAGTTAAAGGGTTTCCGATCCCTCATGTAGTTTTGAATTGAAAAGATTGTAAAAATATAAATAGCAGAGGCGTAAACAGGATATTTCCAGTTAATTGCCATGTACTCTGTCCACCAGGCAAAGTCAGCGGTTTCAAATTCGAAATGGTCAAACCAAGGAGGACTTTCCTTGTCCCATTTTACTGACATTAATGGCTCGGGTAAAGTTGTGTTTATCATTTTGAAAGTTTATAATTAGTAATTATCTGGTTGTTGCCACACTTTATTTTCTTAACAGAAACAACGCTTAACTTTTCCCTCAAGTAAAGAAAAACCGACGTAACAGAATACACTTTGGGAGAAAATTATTTTACCGTTTACACGTGAAATATCTTTAAAATATTTTAAAATTTTGCAATTTTGAGTCGGCAACGTCTATATTTTCCGTCTGAGTCTTACAGTCTTATTGTCAGCTCTGGTAAATTCCATTTATATTCTCGACCTTGCTTGCATCGTTTGAAAACCGGGTTTCGTTGTGCAAAGAGAGATTGCGTAAAAAAGCAATTACAAAAATGTAAAGTAAGCATTGCAAAATGTAATTTCCCTATTGGTTAAATAATAATTATTTTCATATAACCAAAGCCAAATAAGAATAAGAATAGGGAAGTATTACATATAGCGTGTGTAACTAATAATATCGCATCGTTATATTTAACCAGGCATGGACTGGAGTGGACGGAAGTAAAATGAAAAATCTTTCTCACGGTATACCCTTTCCTTTTTGGATGCTANAATAATATCGCATCGTTATATTTAACCAGGCATGGACTGGAGTGGACGGAAGTAAAATGAAAAATCTTTCTCACGGTATACCCTTTCCTTTTTGGATGCTATCGAAGATGCGGTGGCTGGCGAACATGATGATGATGAATGAGGTCGCTTCAGGTTTTACAAGTTTCCATGAGAAATTATCTTAGCATGACGGGGACACCGATTTTATATAAAACATCGTTTAATTTATTTGCATTTATTCTGACGTCAGTTTCCTCCCTGCAAAAGCTTTTGCAAAAGAAAATTATAACCTGAGTAAAAATTGATTCTGTCATTGAATTTTACTACCTTTTGGTTTTGTTAAATATCTGCAACTTTCTTTACTACGAGAAAACAAGTCTTTTATACAAGTCCGTTAAATATCGTTTTGAGCTGTCTAGATTATTTCAATGCTGTTAAGTCCTGCCTAAAGTTAAGCCTAAAGAGCAAAGCTAATTAGTCAAAGTGAATTGGCAAGATTGAAGATTGCAAAAATTACAATATTATTCGTATTTTTATCTTCATTCATAATGAAAATGCACATTATGGCATTTAGCTGAAGGCGTTTGTCTTACTAATTTATTGCCAAACGTAATATGTATTATGTATTTTATCATTTAATACGCATTCAAGATCAATGACACAAGTTTGCAATATCTGTCATTATTTTATTGTTACACTGTACACTTCAGAATTGACTTTAATAATGATCCGTTCAAATATTTCAATAATCTCTTGTAATTTTCATTAAAAACCTTTAGATCCAACGTTGCATAATATCTTGCTGACTTTTTTAAATTGTAAATTGTAAATAGAAGGCAAGGAGCATTGGGTACATTATTATAAACATAGGCATTGCTTAAATTCCAAAATGTTGCTTAAACCGTAATAACCTTGAGATCCATTTAAATTCCCTGAATCAGAAATTAATTGCTCTTAATCCTTCGTTTAATCTCAAGTAGATTTTTCTGTGTAAGTTATATGTAAAAAAGACTAAAACTCTGGTATTTTAATCTACATTTCCATCAATTTTTGGCACGCAGATAGAATTTGGATACAATAATTGAAGCAATTAAACAAAACGGAATATTGATATTTTGATTGTTGGGAACTTTGCACTAATTCCATACATAATTACAACAATTATTGTTTATCTTATTATTTTTGGCTTGAGCTCAATGACTCAATAGTTTGAGATGGGACCAGACCGCACGCGCTCGACCTTCAAAAGTTTAATTATTACAATCAATTATCTGGCTGGACTTAAAATATTTTTGGTGATTCATATCGGTCAAAGTCAAAGATGGATTAGCTATATTCATTCATACAATTTATTATTTAGTTCTGTGGCTTGAAGTAGTATTAACAGTAACGGCTAGCAAACATTTTTATCTAAATTGTTACGCACAAATGTTCACAAAAAATTATATGCCGCATCAAAGGACCACTGATGATAACCCCCGCCAACGCAGCGAGTAAAACTTTAATAATTAAGCGCTAATTAGAGTCAGCCAGTCAGTGCTTAATGATATAATAATGGAAATATTTCACACTTGCGTTTTCATTAAATTCACAATTCTGAAAGCAATCCACACCTCTCTGATTGAAACTTTGTTTGAAACAGACAAAATATGTTAGCGGCAAAGGATTTTAGTTCTTATTCATATTCATTTCGAGTGGCCATTTTTACATAACTTTTAAAGTAAAACTGAAGAGCAAGAGGCTAATTGATAATGGGCTTATTACGAAACTACAAAATATCACAGTTTTGTTTAGCAATATTCACTTCATTAAGACGGAAAGGGTCTCTCTTCATTTTTATAAATAACTTAAGTTACATAGTTAACAGTTGATTTTAAAATATGACACTTGATACGATACTTTTAATAGTTAGATGATCAGAGCAGCATTACCGAATATTATTAGTGTTCTTGAGATCCAAAAATTTAGAAAAACAGATTGTATTGAACTCATACTTTTACGACCGAATTTTAAAATTCGTAAAAATGGTTTTACTAATTGATTGAATTATTTGTATTTTACGGCTTTGTATATCTTTCGTCGTTCTAATATTGTTTATTTGTCGGCCAAAATGGCCTCCCCTAGCCTTCATGAGCTCCGGTCTACAGTCCGCCTAGTGTAGATTAGGCACTGTCTGTCTGTCCGTCCGTTTCTACGAAAAGTCAAAAATGCCTTAACGGATTTTGACAAAATTTGGCTGGCAAAAGTGTAGACTGAAACCTCGTGGTTTGCTGTTTAGTTTTTCAGCAATTAAAGTCCAACGGTTTGGCTGTTACGAATGAAAGTTTGCATAGCTGTGGACATTTTCATTAAGCCTTATGCATTAAAACTTTTACAAATGAAAAAAGCAAGGAGTACGGTAAAGGTATTAGAGCAAAACTTTTACAGGTATAACTGTGGCCCAAACCAACATAGTTTTTAATGTTTTGACCAAACGGTTACAACGGTGGAAGTGACCGTTACAAAATTTGAAATTTCAACCTATGGCATGTAGCATATCATTCAAACGACAATAACTTGCAAACAAAGAAAATGCAAATAAATTTGCAAACGGGTTTTGAAAACGGGCAAAATTGCAAAAAATTAAGTAGTATTATTGTAACATTAAGTTAAAAGTATTAAACAGAAAAAAGTTAAAATTTGCATGCAAATTTGCTTTTTGCAAACTTCGAGATAGTATCTAAGCAGGCTTGCGGCCTTTTATTGTAAATATTAAGATACCTTAATATAACATAAAGAGAAAATAAAACGAATTCAGCGATGAAATCGCCACTCCATCCTCCTAATTTCCTGCTCAATAGCTACAATCCTTTGGAGTAGACTCGGCTCTCCAAAATGCCATGCCCAGTAGATGTCATCAAAGTAGGGGAAACCCAGGTTTTCTTTATTCATTTCAATCAGTGCTTCAATCAAATCCTCTCCGTAGTTGAGTCGCGTAGCAAAAGAGTCAGCTTCAAGTTCCCGGTGTCTTGCAAAGTATTTCATAGCCTCGTCCACCATCTACATAAAAGTGTTTAATTTATTAAATCTTATTTTTTGTAAAATTAACTTAAGTTTATCTTATCAAGAAATAAACTTACAATTTTATAAACATCCATCACATCCCCATAAAGTAGTCTCAACCCCAAAACAATCGGCTTATCCATTCCATGAGGTACCTCAAAAGCTAGAAACAAACTGGAAGCTTGGTAACAGTAAGAAAATATGAAGAAAAACAGAAACAAACTGATAATCGGTGTGATTAGCTCGTATAATGAATGGCTCATCACCCAATGTCCCATTAGTCTTGCTACCAAAGCTTCAATTTCGTGTTCATGGAATCCGATGTCGTACATGCTGCGCCTGCTGACTACACCTTTTCCAACCTCACGAGCCCGAGATTCTCTTACACTGGCAAGACCCAAATTTGGCTGGCTTAACTCCAGAATTCTGGAAGGGATGGAGATATCGGACTCGCCTTCATCTACAGGTGGAGGAATACTTCTCCTTCGGAACTTTGCTTGGACGTCTGTATCAGCCTAAAACCCATAAACAAATGGTTTCCATTCTTCTGATAGAAAGTGAAAGTTTATACTGGATAATATATTTTATTAACCTCTGGATAGCCAGTCAACAAGGTATCGTAAAGGACGATTCTCTTGGAAGCTCCAAATCCAAAGAAAATAGCATTCCTGTGCGAACTCTTCCAATTTTGGTGCAAAACAAGGATGTCTTTCAATGGAAATCCAATGTAGTGAGCTAATCGATGAAGTCTCATTCTCAGCCGTCCATCTCTTAGCCTTGTGTAATCGTTGAACATCGGAGCTACAACATTGGGATAAATTGCTAAGCTAAGTAACAGCCAAAACAGACAAAATGCCCAGACATAGAGAAAAAAAAGCTTCCCTGTCTCCTTAACAATCCAGAGAACCACAACTCCAGCTGTTAATGTCCAGAGTGACTCCAACCCTATGACTTTCCACCATTCCCAGAAGAAGGACCAAATACTCATCCGATTAAACCCATATTTTTCTTCAATAACAAAATTCTTCCAAAGTTCAATCGGAAGAGCGACAACGTGTCCAAGCAGGATGAACTCCATAATGAAAATTATAGTTTCCCCAGTTTCTTGATCCCAGTCTTCAGGCCAGACGCCTAAAGTCTCTAAAATAGGTCCTGCAAGATACCACAACTTTGTTTGCCCAGCGTGGTAGATTGACCACCATTCATAAGCAATATAATGAAAACAAGTATATATTTCCAAGTATATAAGATCCTTTTGGTACCTCCTGGCTCTTTCAAATGTTTGTGGGGGCAGTTTTCCATACAAAGCTTTTGGGATTTTTCGACGATTGTTGAGCACGTGGAGTTGCTTCAAGCAAAGGCAGAATTGAAGCATGTATTTAATTATTTGCCAAAAGAAACAAAAGAACCGGATGTAAGAAGGGACCGTGTTATCCCACGCACTCCAGTTACGGCGACTTCCAGTTCCACTCTCTTGCGTAGAAATTGAAGAAGATTTTGCAGAAGCACTTTCGGTAGCAGTTCCACTTGTCCCTTCTTTTCCCATGATTTGATTCCTTGTAATTCTGAGATTAAAGTCGCGAAAATTGCATTAAAACGATAAATTTACTTGACACAAGGTGCCCGTGAAGCAGCTCATTTAAAATACCTGATCGTGAAATATAGTTACTAATAGCAAAGTGTTTCCATGAAGACAAAATCAGTTATATTCAGGAAGAAGGTGGCGCAATTTCACTGATAATGCAATTTTCGTTGGGACCAAGACTTAACTAAAGCTAGCAAATTATATCTACTGTAAATGTATTGACATTCGAAATTATCAGATAATAGTTAACGAATGCAAACGGTTTATTAAATGCACATTAACAATCGAATTTAGAAACTCAACAGATACAAATACGTATAAATAACTTTAAAAGTTTAACATATGTAATTAATTTAGGAACTCAAACCTTTGTCTAAAAGATCACAACGATCCTCTCCTTTAAATTTCATATTATCTATAGTTTTATTAGTTGAAACGCTATACATACTGTCAAAGAATTGACCATTTACTGTGAAAGTTCGAAATCGCATGACTTAATAAGAGGAATAATAAGAGATACTACTGTTTTTACCCTGAACAAATATTTAAGTGGTCCCAACGAAAATTGCATTATCAGTGAAATTGCGTCACCTTCTTCCTGAATATAACTGATTTTGTCTTCATGGAAACACTTTGACTAATAGTAATTAACACCCTCTGGACTTGTTTTCATTTATCGTTAGTAGTAGTAGAGAACTATAAATGTTTATAGTTAGTTATCTTCTTCATCGTTCATTTATTTCATAGTTAACGTTAACAGTACTAAAAATTAGTAAAAGTTAATTTAATTTTAATTAAATTATAATTATCAGCAATTGCCTAGGAGCATTTTATTCACTTTGTTCTGCGAAGAGCTGCGTTCACCTCTTCTCTGTTCCGTCTTCAACAAAAAAAACTGCACAAAAACATGATGAATTGATGAACCAAGCATAAAATTCAAGTGAATGCGTTGTTTATGTGCATTATATTGTACAATATATACACTAGAATAGAAGCAGCCTTTTTTCCCAGATCAGGTGACGGATCACGCAACAAATGAACATTTTATTATTATTCATGGTCAAACTTATTAACAATTTAATTAATCATCATAAAAAACTAGATTTGTAAAGTTCCATTCTATTAATTGCTTATTCAACTTGATCCGTTTCAGTATTTTAAGGGCATCTGACAGTGAGGAAGGGCGAGTCAGTAATTATTTAAAGAAACTTAATAACTGCTAAGTGTGTCTTTAGGTTGACCATGGAGAAAGATACAATAGGCCAGGTCCCCACTTGTTTGATTTGTAACAGTTATTATGATCAGAAGCCTGTTCTTGACCATGAGTCCGTGGAAGGTCCTTATTTTGGAAGTGTTTTCAAATTGTTTTGTAAACTGGTTAATGCTGCTTCCGTTTATATTAATGACTGCAAGACTGAAGAAGACTTTGATGGAAAACATCCCTGTTGTTCTGAATGTTATCTAAACTTGTTGGAGCTTGACAAATGTGAGAGAATTATTAAGGATACAAAGGTGCGTAATTTAATATAGTCATAATTTTAATTAGTGATTCGATAGAAAAAAATTCGTAAAATATTGATATTTGATATTTTTTTCTGATACAGTTGACACAAGAAAGGATACTGAAGAAATTGAAGGATGTGATCATCAATCCTATATCTAATGCTGCTATTCATAAACCTTGCCTGGAGTTATCTTGGGTCCCTGTGAGAACGTCTTTAGTTGAAGCACTTAGGGGTACCCGAGTTTCATTTTAGTTTCGTTATTACAATGCTACAACAATTTACTTATTTAATAGAATTTTCATTTTGAAAAATTTTAGAGCATGAAAAAGCAGATCAGGAGGAGGAAGAGGAGTACAAACATTCCTGTGTAGTTGCAGAAAGTGAAGTTAACTTTGAAATGGAAAGTGACAGTGAACGGATAATTGAAGCAGATCCGTTGGGTTTTGATGATGATACATTACCCCAAAATTCAGATTGGGATTACGAAGATGAACCAAGCATTGACATGAGATCTCCCATTATTTCCATTTTGCCAACTAGCAATTTAAACGCGGGTAGTAGTGTGCATTCATTAATAAAACCTTGCACCATTTCTTTGACTCGCCTCAAAAAAACTGAACATTTTCCGAATTCTGCAACGATTTCTAAGAAGCAAACGAGAACTTGCACCAAAAGAAAAATTACTAACTTGAATCCAGAAAGATCTGTTGAAGGAGTGGAGGAGGAGGGACATCAAACAGAAGAAGATGATGAATATTACAAGTCTACTACCTCTGCAGCTCCTGTTATAAAAAGAATTCGTAAAGGAGACTATTTTTACTTAATTGACGCATCCCATCTCTTTTACAAAGGTGTGTTTGTTAAATTGACCGCACAGAAGGAGCTTATTTGCCTAGCACATGGCTGTTCAGAAACTTTCCCAGGCCTTGACGATTATTCTTTTGAAGCTTTTAGAAAGCACAAAAACGAAAAGCACACACTCTACTTGCATGAAATGGCACGGTCAAATTCAAAAGGTGGCTCGTGTCCAGCTTGTGGGAAGTACTTCAACAAGATACAGTTCTTGAACCAGCACATCTTCACTAAGCATTCTCCTCCACTCATCTGCACTATTTGCTGGAAAAAATTTTCAATCCCAGCAACTCTTAAAGCACACATGAATGCTCGCACCTGCAGTTCAGAATCTAGGGATGAAACATTAGCAAATCTGTTGTTACCCTCCTCGAACGAGCACTATAGATGTAAAATGTGTCCCAAAGTATTCCAAAACTATTTGAATTTTAATCTTCACCAAACAACTCACCTAATATCAAGTCAACCATCTCTGAAATCTCAAAAATGTCTGGAAATAAAAGAAGAAGTGGAACCTCAACAAGAGAGTAATAATACGAAAACAAGACAAAGACCGCAGATATTCTACTTAATCTCAGAGATGGTGAAAATATTACTTTTCCACCGTACACCGATTCAGTACTCTGACACTGGTTTCCAATGTCTTGAACTGAACTGTTCTCACAGGGTTCAGGGAACAGGTTACTTCTCATTCGAATCCATTCAGGAACACATTGTGTCATCACATCCCAATCCCAAACGAACTCGCCCTCAAGATGAATCAACTAAAGGATTAAGATGGACTTGCCCAATTTGTAAAGCTAATCATTTCCGGTCTGCGTTTTTCCTTAAACAACACCTTTTTGTTAAGCATGTTCCCGAATCGAAAGGAAACACCAGAAATATTAATAATAACAAAGTTGTTTGTAAAAGTTGCTGGAAAGTGATTAGGTTTTGCCAATATCGTGATCATACCTGGAGCCACAAAAGTGATAAAGAAAGGAAAGAGGAATTGGCTAAAATGCAAATGGAAGGAATCCAGATGAATTCAAAGTTTGAGCAAATGATTTTAAGATTGGACAGAAAAAGTAAACGACAGAGAATTGTTGCTGGAGAATTTGATCCAATACCGCAGTCAGTTGTTCCAGAAATTGGAAAAACGGTTTGTGAAAATGGTGATGATAAGGAAACATTAGCAAAAACTTCATCAACAATTATACGGTGCCCGAGAAGAGACCATTTTTATTTGATTGGGGATTCCCATCTCTTTTATCAAGGAGTTTTCATCAAATTCACTTCAAACGAACTCACCTGCCAGGCTGAAGGATGCTCAGAAACTTTCCCAGTGTTATGCAACTCTACTTTTGAAGCCTGGAAAATGCATAAAAGAGAAAAACATCCAAAATATTTGCATTTCCAGTCCTATCCCGGGAAAAAAGGAGGATCTTGTCCAATTTGCAGCAAATATTTTAACAAGAAAAAGCTTCTGAACCTTCACATTTTTCAAGAACATTCACCTCCTATGATTTGTACATTCTGTTGGGACCGGTTCACCTCCCTTTCCGTTTTAAAGGATCACATGGCGAAGGCTCATGATTATAAACCAGCAAAAACAGTTTTAACATGCACACATTCTTTGAAACCATCGCAAATAAAAATCCCATGCAAATTATGCACGAGAACGTTTTTTAGTAATGCTAGTCTTCTCAATCATGTTAGGAACGTACACGACAACTCAGAAGTTCCCGACAAAACTTCTGCAAATTCATCAGAGCTTGAAAATGATGATGAGTGTTCACGGGAAAGCATTGATACAAGAACAAAAACTAAAGCAAAGACAGATTCAAGAGTATTCTTCCATATTTCAAAGACCAATAGTATTCTTCTGTTTCAGCGAACTCCTGTACGGTATTCCAACTCTGGCTTTCAATGCCTTGAGCTCGACTGTTCACATGAAGTTGCAGGAACGGATTATGCTTCTTTTCAAGAAGTTAAAAATCACATTTTATCTTCACATTATACTGGTTCTCGTATCCAAGATGAAAAAATGGGTTTGCTAAGAACTTGTCCAATTTGTGGTAGGAATGATCTGACGTCTGCGATGTCCCTCCGTCATCACATATTTTCAAACCATGTTCCCTCTTCAAAAGGAGATCATAATTCTAATGGAAGTAATCCTGTAGTCTGTGAAAGTTGCTGGAAAGTTGTTGGTTTGACTGAATATAGTGCTCACTCATGGAAACATAAAAATGAGGAAGAGAAGGAAGAAGAAATTGCAGGGGGAAAAGTTCTCCCTTACAGAATTAGGATTAGAGAACCAAAGTTCCTTCCTAAAACACCAAACAAGAGTCCTTGTCAGAACACAGAGTATTCTTTAGCAGAATCGATAAACGCAGTTCAAGCAGGTGAGCGTTTTTACAAAGTCGGAGAAGAGTACTTACTTTTCAAAGGGGTCCTCATAAAGCTCTCTGATTCAGAGCTTGTATGCCAGGCATATGGCTGCAGTAGAGTTATTTCGGGAGTAGACTACGTTGCTTTAGAAAAATTTAGAAAGCACAAGGCTAATTATCATCAGTATTATCTTAGTCAAACCACAATGGCAATGGAAAGTGGGAAAAGTGCCAGCTGTCCAATTTGTGGGGAGAATTTTAATAAAGTCAAGTCCTTAAACCACCACATTTTAGTCGTGCATTCACCACCCATCCTTTGTCCCATTTGTTGGGCTACCTCGGAAACGCCAGACCTGTTAACCAATCATCTCAAGATCCACATAGACAATGATCCCAGTTTAACTATGTCACAAGTAAACCTGGAACCTAAAAAACGCGAAAGGAAGCCTAGTGGAATAGTTTACCGTTGTAAATATTGTCCAAAAGTGTTCAATCATTATATGCATCGCTACCAGCACATGAATACACATCAAAGTTATGAGTCTCGACCCAAATTTATGTGTTCCATATGCGGTAACCAATTCCTTAGCCAACGGGCTCGTCAAAGACATGTAGAATGGATGCATCATAGAGATACAACGCCAGCTTTGGAATGTCCAGTATGTAATAGGAAGTACCATTATAAACATTCACACAGACTTCGTGTTCATATGAGGGTGCATACGGGGGAAACTCCGTGGATTTGCGAGGTTTGTGGGAAAGGATTTCATACCTCAGGGTTTTATAAACGCCACATGGAAGAGATGCATGCAGAGAATCGTGATCCTATTCAATGTGAATACTGCGAAAAAACGTACAAAAATCAAAAGCACCTTCTAAAACATCATAGGAAGGCTCATCCAGAGCATTACAAAAAGAATGATAGATGCGGACGCGGTGGAATTGGAAGGAAGATTGTTAGTTAAACTACTGTGATTTTCAAACGCACATTATAATTTTATAACCTGACAGCTTCTTACGAGAGTTACTTAGTTGAATAATTAGTTATTTCTTCGTAAAAGTGCATCGTTTGGAGACATTTAAAACCCAGACAAAACAGCATTTTAATTAGTGATTAAAAAAGTTCCAGCAAAAGAGTTCGAGGGGTTAGTGAGTACTCTTGCAGGCCGTAGAAAATCAAGTTTTTCATTAAATTTTTTAAAAGTTTTTCAAAACTTTGACCCAGAATATTTCAAAAAGTATGAGGGGTTGACCGGAAATATTTGAGATGTACACGTTTCAGAACATTCTGTCGATTGAGCCAATAAAAAATAGGGGCCTGCAAGGGTACTCACC
Organism: Lepidocyrtus cf. nigrosetosus NNG-2020; assembly: GCA_027744615.1. Taxonomy (NCBI): domain Eukaryota; kingdom Metazoa; phylum Arthropoda; class Collembola; order Entomobryomorpha; family Entomobryidae; genus Lepidocyrtus; species Lepidocyrtus cf. nigrosetosus NNG-2020. Next base: position 3,279 of record JAHZNK010000962.1, on the reverse strand, counting down.
AACCGTTCGAGGAATAACGCATAATAATTAGTGAATCCACATTGGAAAGCAGTGAATTTGGAAAATTAGTGAATCTGAATCAAACCCTTTCCCATCTATAAAATTGGTAAGAAGGAGAATCTAACATCCCCTGAAGTGGCAGTTTTTCGTGACGACTCGAAGGGCGAAATCAAAAACCTGAACCGCTGTTACAAAGACTTTAATTTCTTAGTTAATTTGGAATGTCAATTGGATTATATAAATGATAGAACTTGCCATAAAAAATAAAAATTACAATAAATACAGAAATTACAATAATTACAGAAAATTGTATAAAAATCGTTATTCAATGCATGCATTGCACTAATTCAATTTCACTGCAGTTACTAACTTAACCGGTTTATGTAAATCACTTTCTCCTGATATAATTTTTGGAAATTGATATATGTATCTCATGGATAGATTACTTAGGTAGAGACCTATACAAGGACGGCGGAGGAGGCATAATTCTTGCTTACGCAAACCAAATAATGTTTTCTATGTCAAAATTTGCAATGTTCAATGTTTGCATTTTGCATACCTAGTAATCAAACAAAGTCACCAACAACACATACATAATACATATAACTAGTACAATACAACATACCAAAAACGAGAGATTCGAGGAGGATCAGCTGCTTGATTTCTTCTGCAATTACTTTTGTATACTAATACACATTTAATTAAAGATTTAATTAATTTGTTTTGCTACAATAGTTAACCAAAGCCCAAGTCACATGCAGAGCTTGTTATCCGAGCAACATTCGGATAAAGATAGGATAAAAGATAAAGCTAGTTTTTGGTCCTAGATAGAAGATGGGATAAAAGATAAATCAATAATCCTCATCCGGATAAAAGATAAGATAAAAGATAACCGAAAAATTTCCTTCGGATGAAAGATAGGATAAAAGATGATGCAAAATCTTTCTCGGATAGGATAGGATAAAAGATGGGATAAAATAATTTTTAAAAAAATGAGTTGTTCATGTAAACTTGCGAATTAATTGCCACATTTGGCGACATACAAAGAATCTTTTGCTTTACACTACTAGCTGATTGAATAATTGATAAGAAATTTTGTGTTTGTTAAGTGAATTTTCGTTATTTTTTTCATAAAAAAACGCCAACAAAATTTTTGCAAGAAAGATAAGATTTCCTAAAAATACCGTAAGATAAAAGATAGGATAACAGATAAATGTGGACATTTTACGGATAAAAAGATAGGATAAAAGATAAGACCGTCAATTTTCGTAGATAGAAAGATAGGATAAAGATAGTATCTTATCTTATCCGGCATAAGATATCTGAATCAGCAAAGATAACAAGCTCTGGTCACATGTCAATTTGTATAATTTACCCAATATGTGTTTGAATTAAAAATTATCACACTGATGCAAGTTTAATTATGTAACTAATTCGATCTGTATTACATCTTTAGAAATATTAAATTAATAATTCGTTGAAAATTAAAGTTTATTATAATAATTAGCAAAATGTTTCAAAAAGCTTCATTTTCGTCCTCTTCAGTGATGGAGTTAGATACTCAGGGCTGCTGCTTTTTCTGTTTAAAAGAGATTGTAAAGGTGGAACCCGACTTGGAGTTCAAATCCGTTAAGGACACGTTCTCTATCCACGCTCTGTGTAATTGGCTAAAATCCGGGCTAAATAAACTCAAACCGCAATCCCCAGATGGAAACTCTTCAACTCCAGAAGTTAATTCAGCATCTAATTCAAAAGTGGAAGTCTCATTGTGCAAGTCGTGTAGAAAATATGGAGAAACTTTCTCAAATTTATTACTGCAATTTGACAAAATCAAGATGGAAATGGATTACTGCGTTGTAACGATTTCTGAGGTGATTACAGAAGCTTCGGAATCACCTATGATTGTTAGGAGTTTCACTGAGAAAATGGCAAGTGATGAGAAGTCTTTATCAAACCTTGATATGGTGAATCATATCCGGAATCAGATAACCGAAAAAGGTTACACATATTACAAAAAATACATAAAATGGTTAACAAATTTAAATAAATCAGTAAGTTTCTTTAATCATTTGTGATTTTATTTTAGCTGACTCCCTAAAATATGCTGACGAGGTCACTCACTCATCTGAATCTGATCCACTCTTGATGACTGAAGATATGGAAACAAATCTGGTAAAGGAAGTTGAAAGTGGAACTCCTCAATCGTCTTTAATATGCCCAGCGCCTCCGCACATTGTTCAAGTAAAATGCGAAATTGACCCACATGCGTTTGAAGAAGTTGAAGGTGATGATGAGTCATCTTCATCGCCATTTACATTTCCTCAAGAATCCTTCCTCTCGGAAGCGGAGGAGGAACAAGTTGCCTCCATACCTCAAATTGAGGAGTATTTTAATGAAAAAGCGGATAACGATGAACCGAATGACAATGACATTTACGTGGAATCAGATAATCCGGAGGATTCTTTTAATTCTTCTGGTTCTGTTAGACCAATTTATCCGCAGTTTGTAAAAAATCGATTAAAGGAAAGATACGACTGTCCTTCCTGTGACAAAGATTTTGCTGGGGTTGACTCAATAAGAGATCACTATGCCTGTGTCCACCTGAATTTAAAAATGAAGTGCGATATTTGTGAAAAAGATTTAAATTACGACCGAAGCAACTTCAGAAGGCATCGTACAAGATGCCTCAAAAAATTCCAAGAAAATCATAAAGTTTACCTTGCAAATGCTCAACGGTTACAGGGAACTTCAAAGCCAACGCTCCTTAAGAAAAACAGTGGTCTTACTCAACCAAATGCCATCAAAAATCAATCAGGAACAATGTCATCAATTGCACCAAAATCAAACCCATCAACTTCAAACGTTTGCAAATATTGCCGAAAAGTATTTTCCCACAATAGTCACTACAAAAGACACGAGCCCATTTGCTGGAAGAGATCGTTGAAAATGGAACAATTGAGGTGCCAGTTAGCAAAGAAAGACAAGACTTTAGCTGACAGAACGTGTAAAGTTTGTAAAAAGGTATTTCCTTTCGCATATTACTGCAGACGTCATCAAGTCAAATGTGCACAGAAGGTGGGGATACAGACTCAACCAGTAATTGAAGAAGAACCAGAAATCCAGATCATAGAAACTTCTACCTCTGCCTCCACTACTAATGAGATATCCAATGAACCAAAAAATCCCCGCACTTGCAGATTTTGCAAACGAGTTTTTCCATCTAGGTCGCCTTGCCAGGTCCATGAGGTTGGGTGTGAAAAAAGGACCAAGAAAATGGAG